>JABFFI010000586.1:29757-52817 GCA_013623725.1 Fusarium robinianum | reverse complement strand
TGCAACTGACACACTACTGCACGTGTTGTGTTTTCTTTCCCTTTCCTTCCTCCATCTCTTCCCTGTCTCTCTACGCGTCGTTTGCCTCCAACATCTCCACCCAACCTCAACCTCAACCTCAACATTAACATCACCAACCAAGCTCGTCATGGTAACCACCCGCTCCTCCTCCCGAGCAGCCAACAACAACAACACCATGCCGTCTTCCTCCTCCTCACCCTCCCCTCCCCCCGCGGCCACCGCCGCTGACTTCCTCCCCCCCATTCCCGCGACGCCATCCGCCTCGCGCAAGCGCCGCACCAACGCTGCCCCCGGCACCGCCAGAAAGCGTCGTGCCGGCCTCGCCGCTCCCCACGCCGAGAGACTCCCCCCGGTCTGGCGCCATGTTCCCCCCTCGCTGACCCTCTGGTGGTTGTACATCTCCCTTCCCCTCATCATCTGGGACGCCGCCTACGTCCTCGGTCGACCTCTCACCATGCCCGGTGGGAGCTTCCACTGGCCCCTTTGGGTGCCCTATGCGCTCTACGGGGAGGTTGATTACCTCTATGGCTTCAAGGCCTGGAACGCGAAGAACGGCTTCACTGGCGCTCACAGTATCCTCAACCTCGTCGAAACTGCCATGTATCTCGCCTACCTCTGGATCTACTACGCTCGGGGCATTCCTCCCCGAAAGGGCTCCGCTATGAAGAAGAAGACTTTGACGGGACGCAATGGCGCGCTGGCTGTCCTGATCGGCTTTAGTGCTGCCATCATGACCTGCAGCAAGACGGCTTTGTACTGTGAGTTGAACTACGAGGCCCTATACGAGAAGCAATCACTCTTCTCCCTCAGTCACAACTTGGCGGCTCGCTGACCTCAAGTGAACAGGGGCCAATGAGTACCACAGTGGTTTCGCCCACATTGGGCACAACTCGGAGACCAATCTCCTCCTCTTCTGGGTCCTCCCCAAGTAAGCTTCCCCTCTCCTCCCCTCCTCTCAAACCCCAAACACCGTCCTAACACATTCTCTCAAGCGGCCCTTGGGTCGTCTTCTCATCCTACATGATCTGGGTCTTTGGCAACGACATCGTCGACGGCCTGAGCCTCGCGTCCGGCCAGTACAAGAAGGAATAGGGTTACACTCCCTGGCTGTGATGAGAGGAACTGGTGGGCTGTAATTTGAAAACGACGGCGTTTGCATAGACAGCATGCATTACAGCGCCCCGACGTTTTCGGAGCAGTAAGGACGGTACGGTGGGAGATACTATGTGATTTCACGAACATGAGACATGAGACATGATGCATGAGGACATGGACGGAGCGAAGGGGGATCCCCGACTGGGAACCAGGCTGGCATCGGTTGATGATACCCAATTTTGAGCGTTGAATACGCTGTGTACAATCAAGTAGCTACAAACGATTACACATTTTTGAGACCAAGGTATCATCCAGAGGTCTTCCAAGTATAGCATGAACAGGTTGTTATGGTTGTTTTTGTTGGTATCGACACAATCCCTTCCCCTTCCCCTTTCCCCTATCCAAACCATCCCCCCAAACCAAGTCCAATGTAAGAATAACATAGAAAAAGCAGCTCATCTAGACATGTCGGTCGTATAGAAATGAAGAAGAAAAAAGGGGGTATCTGCTTTGAACAAGAACCAAAAAAAAAAAAAAAAACATCAAGGAAATCGGGTCATGAACGAGACAAGTATCAGAGCGGCCCGTTCAACCCTCGAAACGAGCTCATCTCCCTCCCTCCCCTCCCCTCCCCTCGCCCTCTCCTTCTCCTTCTCAGGGAGGCTGTTCACCTCATATCCGTCAGTCCTCCTAGGTCGGCATACTGCTCCCACGTCGGCATCATATCAGCATCCATCACCTGCACCGCCTCCCTATTGATGAACGACTGCATCGCCGCCCAGTCTGCATCATCCGTCATAATATACGGTTCCTCCTCCTTCTCGACGCTGATCGGTTCCACTGGCGCCGCCCTGCTCCCCGGCAGGTTCCCCTTTCGCCGCAGCTCCGGCAGCATCAAGGTGTGCCTGTTGAACGGCTTCCGGGGCAGGCTCCCGTAATTCAGCCCGAACGGACGCTGCTGCTGCTGCTGCTGCTGCTGCTCCACCATGTCCTCGACCTTGGCCCCGTCGGAGAAGAGTGTGCTCATGGGGCGTTTCTTGGATACGCGGCCGGAGAGGGAGCGCGCAACCATGGACATGACGTCGCGGCGTTTCTTGTGCCGACCCGATGCGTCCCTTGAGCCTGGTCGCTCGACAAAGTACTCTACCGGTGGTGGTGTATCGACAGGGGAAGAGTCTACCGTGTCGTCAGTAGTTTGCATACTCCCAGGCGACGAGCCCTCAAGGTCGTCAACCTTTGCCTCTCCCCTCCCGGGCACTACTCCCTGTGGCTCCTCCGCCTCGAGACTCACGTCGTTCGTCCCATTCCCATACCCATGGACAACAATCTCATGGTAGGGAGGCCTCGAGGGCGGGGTGACGGTCTGCGGGGGGGTTGCACTGCCTGAACGGAACATGCGCATGGAGCGGCGGATCGTGGAGGAGCGACTAAGGGCGCGGGTGAGGGAATTGGAGCGGGAGGGACGGGAGGGAACGGAGGAACGGCGCTCGATCTTTGTGGTCGGACGGGACTGGGGAGGTTCCTTGTGGGTGAGGGCGAAGTAGTCGATGTCGGGCTTGATCTCGATCCTTCCGCGGGAGTCGGGCTTGGGGTGGGAAGGCTCGTCTGGGGTGTTCACGCCGAGGCCGTCGGTGACGAGTTGGGTCTGGCGACGGAGGATACGTGTCATGTCGCGAGGTGTTCGCCAGGGTGGAAGGCTGGCGGTCGAAACCGAGAGGCTATAGTTGGCCTGCTCGCGATCTTCCTCGACCTCGGGGGATGTGTCGGTTGCGTTGCGTAGGACTTGATAGATGGCATATATCAGGATCCATCTAACCTTGCGGGCGTCTACCAAGGACACCTTCTCAAGCTTATCCGCCTTGTTCGGCGACATAATGGAGTCTTCTTCAAATCTCCTGTATGCCCGAACCAAGTCGTTCTGGGATACCCCTGGCTTCATCATATTAGACGCATTCGTCAACGCCATGTGTGCTGTAACCCGACGGTCTGACCTCAAAGCGACACGTCCCGGTAACCAGGACATCAGGCGCGAGTTGTAGTCCGAAGGCTCCGGGATCAATGGTAGAGGATGATCCAGAGGCTCGTAGTCGCGCTGCATATCAAAGTCTTGAACCAGCTGAAGAGTGCACATCCCGCCAAGCGCCGTGGACGGCATGGTCTGCGACGTCGTGTACTTGTCGTCTACGAGAAGATCATAGAGCGCCTGAAAGTCTTCTCGCATGATTCGATATATGCTGGGGTCGAATATGTCGCACCCTATCTCCACAGCGCGAGGAGGGTAGTAGCCCAGCTTGGTTGTGTAAAAGGAGAGAAGAAAGCTGCGAAATCGTTCGAGGTGAGCTCGAGCCCCTGACGAGATACCCAGATGTGCTTCTGAGAGCTCATCGTCGAGAAACGTCTTGAGCATGCCAGAGGATCGGCCGAGTCTGAAATCCTGCTCTAACCGACCCTTTCGGATGAGCCTTCGCGAGTCGGGGCTCAATTCCTGCGCTTCATTAGTGAAATGCTTCGTCGTTCTTCAGGGGGTGGTTCATACCTGGAACTCAGGGCTATTGAATAGGCGATCGCTCATTCCAACGCAATGGGCAAACGCCCTGATATACAGCGCCTTCATCTCAAAGAACTCGGCCAGTTGCAGCATAGCAATGGCATGGTTAGGCTGATTCGCCATGTCTAGGTAGCCCTCCTCGTCGAAATAGTCCATCATGTCCCCGACATTGTTGTCAACTCCACAGCGAAACTCGTGCATGCTATGAAGAAGCCCAATAAGTGCGCCTCCGAGGTTGGGGCCAACCATGGATCTCCGAAAGACCCATGCGAAGAAATTCCTCGTCGCCAAGTGATAGAAAAATGCCTGGTTCTTGTCCGTCGTCGGGGGCGGCGGGATGTAAAGCTCGACCCTCCGCGATGGGTTTCTGCGGCTCCATTTCGTAAGTTCACGAGCGTTTGGGACCTGAATGCCCTCCCAGACGATGAATCGTTCGACGAGAGGGTAGCATTTCGCTTCTAATAGTGCTGAGAAAGGGACCTTGAAAGATGGGCCTCTTCTCGATTGTCCCTGTCCGTATAGATAGACGAGACAATTCCCGTTGCGCAGCCATAGCTCTGGATCCTATAGATATCATGATTAGACGTATATCCAACGTAAAACACACCGAGTTTAAGACACGTACTCGTCGAATGTTGTCCCAGTCGCTACAGGTCCTTGCAGCACCGTCCCATCGTTTCACTGAAGGAGTCTGGGCCACCCTCGCATCAACAAAGTCGGGGAAGTTCCTCAAGCAAGGACTCAATCCACCACTCGCCATCGAAGAGTCCATGAGAATCCGTGTAATGACCAACCGCAGGCCAATTCCTCCGCGGTCTTTTTGAGAAGTTTGTGAGCTTTGAAAGCTCCGGTTGTTGTTTGAAGAGATGTCCAAATATTTGCAGAAAAAAAGTTGAAGCGGCTCAATAAAAGCTGCCGCGATCCGTATATCGACGGGTAGTTGCAGGCTTGGCCTTCGTACCTTTGGGACAGGGCGGCCGCAATCCGTCTCGGTCTCGTTTCCCTTTGGAGCTCAGTTCCTGGTCCCAATCGAATCCCAATCGACCCGCGATCTCGTTGTAGTGTAGCCGCAGTTGTGAAGCAGCTTGTATCGGATTCGGTGTTTGAACTGGGTAAAAGTTCAATGAGTGCAGCGGAATCCCGACATGTTGAGCCAGGCGCGTCTCGGAGCCATCCTGGGAGTGTGTCAAGACAAGGGTTCCTTCGGCGGATGATCGATCTCTCTCATGCTCTCATGAAAAGTCGCGAAGACGACGCGGGAGATCACCTCAGGGGACAGGCCATGTTAATATTGCGCCGCCGTCCACGCCCATGCCCGCCGCAACAAGACCCAGGTCGCTCAGGACAAGGCCAGATCCGGGCTAGGAGCCACCCCCCGGCGGTCGGAATTTGTGTTTGGTTTGGAGTGACGGGCTACTCACAACAAGCTGTGAGACAACTCCTCCCCCCAAGCCACCAACCTAGCGCGACCCATTTGGTGGCCCAGAATTGACGATCCCTGCAGGCAAAGGCTCCCCCGACCGCCTGAAGCAGAGGGGTCAAGAGGCCAGAGGGCCAGAGGGCAGCTGGAAGCCTACGCAGTATGAGTTGGCAGGCTCGATTGGGTCTGGTAACCAACCCTACGGAGCACCCGGTCCAATTGTCCTTAGCTTCTGGTTGTTAATCGTGAGCTGATCGCTGCATAATAAGCGGGCTGTTAGTAGGAAGATGCAGGCCCGATCCCATCGACATCTTCTCTGTGCCGTGAGCTGGCTTGTTGTTGAAGAGGACCCAGGTGCTTGGACTCAACGAAAAGCACCTGAGCTTTAGCCAACTTGGTCAAAAAGAGGTTGGGACTATCCCAGGCCCAGGAACACCACCACCCATCACACGGCATAAGTCGGTAGACCGGCCCACGTAAACCCCCTTGCTAATATGATGCCCTCTGGTGTGAAGAGCTGCGTCGTTGGCTGCATCAACATCATGCCGTCACACAAGCTTGGAACCCTGCGAGAGGGTTTCCAACGTCAACAAGACCGGTTTTGCCGGGGATCCTAACAGCGGGGGGAAAGGCCATTGTGTGATCAGGCTTGAGTTGACTCTCGGATTCAAGTATGATGGCGTAATTTCACTTTTTGTCACTCCGGAAGTTGGACGCTGCTGTGCGACGGACGACCAAATCACACAGCTCCTCCTCCCCTTTGTCAACAAACAGGCAAGCCAGGACTTCGCTTCCACCGATTTCCCCCATCTCCCATCAGTCTGTGACGTGCCATCCAGATCTAAGATGCATCCTTCGTCCCCGAATCGGCGGGTCTCCAAATTGGGGGCCTCCACCCGAAATCCAACTGCCCAAGGCAAGGGTTGCTCCCACCCATGCCGTGTCCCTGGATCCTAGGTCTTGCTCCAGGGAGAGACAACCAACCTCCTGTGCCAATCTCTTTTGCCACTTTCCGCTCCCTTGTTCCCTATACCGCTTCGTTGTCGAGCCGAAGCAAAGCAAGAGAAACAAGACTTCGTTCGGGATGGACGGAGGAAACAGACCATGAACCCAGGAGCCTCATCAATGTCGCTAACGGTTCGCTTGGACCAAGGGGCAAATGGCCCAGAGCTCTGAGCGAGCGGGCTAAGGCCAACTCAGCTCGCCTTAGCTTGACGTGGTTTTGAGCCAAGAAGTCAACTATCGATCCAACCACAAAGTGTGTTTTTCGTCATGACGCCCTCTTCGCATTGAGCCAAAGAAAACAAGTTGTTCCCGGCGATCCCCTTTTCCAGTGAAAAACTTGCTGTTGTTGACGACGACAACAACAACCCCGCAGCATGTCGTGCAGGGCCTCAAAGTGCGAGTGTGAGAGGAGCACGGATTCCGGGCTCAGAGAGGGGTGCAAGCAATCCCCATCCCGTGCGTGTGTATGTGCGGCTGTAGGTGTGCGTTGAAGTTGTGAAATCATACGGGGTAACGCGTGATGTCGCCAAAGACGCATCTCCTGATAGGTATCCTCGACTCCATAATCGAGACAAGCACTCTCTCCCTGTTTTCTCCTAGATCTCTATGGATCTCTTCTCAACAACCGAAAGATACGGCTGCTTCTGGATAGGGAGGGCCGGCCCCGTTCGCTTCGTCGAACCCGTGGTAGAATCGTATGGGTGTCGGTCGCTTCACACAAGAGAGGTGAAATTACACCAATGGTTCCCCTTCCCGCAAATGTTCCATCAAGAACCGCTCTTCCAATTCTTCTCCACCCCATGACGCCACTGACTCGGGCGACCCAACGGGCTGTTTTTGACCCATCCTGACCCCATCCCGACCCTCTTGACCCTCTTGACCCATCCAAAGGGCTGGCCTTGTTACTGTAGGGCAGGTCGTCGGCCAAATGTCTTTGAGACAATCTTTAATTTTTCTTCTCAATGGCCTCAAATCGCGGAATGATCAGCGCTCCGGGAATGACGAATGCCACGTTCAAGACTTCCTGGTCCGCATCAGCTTGTCCTCACAACGCCACCCATGCCTCTTTTGGTGATTTGTGTCTCCGAGTTTTCATGCCGGTAAGAATTTGGACAATGTCGGTGAAAGGTTATGGCAATCCAGAATGCAAATCAATTGTTGGCAACGGCTGAAAAAAAGAAAAAAATCCCTCTATCGAATTTCCCTCCACTGTCACTTTTGAGTCCGAAGACTTGCATCGGGCGTTGAATGTGTGAATGAGGAAATGGCTGTAGGCCATCGAATAATGCTTCTACATGTGGGTGGACGACCGACTGGAGAGTCACCTGACGCGGGACCTTCCCGCGCTCCGTGCCTGCCCACCTCCGGTGAGTAATGTAGGTACCTTACCCTTCACCGGGACTCACCGAGACTCTCACCGCGTCTGGTACCTGGCATTTCGAGACAGCTCCCGTTTCCACCCCATGTCGAGCTTCACCACCACCAGAACCGGGACCGTACCGCTGCAATGGCGCCCGTGATTCCGTACACGTACATACAATGTCCCTGCTCCGAAATAGCGCCTCCCGACCGCATAGACACCCGTCTCTCCCGTGACTTTTCCGAGAGCGACGAACGCGACTTTGATCCTCGTGCCCCTCGTTCCAACTTCAGCCTCTACCCTCTAGAATATCTCCTCTACTGCGAAGACTGCCAGCAGATCCGATGTCCGCGATGCGTCAACGAAGAGATCGTCACGTACTATTGCCCGAATTGCCTCTTTGAGGTTCCTAGCAGCAACCTTCGCAGCGAGGGCAACAGGTAAACAGCTCCATGACCCAAACTCCCAGGAACCCAAACATGCATGTAATGCTAACACTCATTCGTTTCTCGCAGATGTACGCGAAGCTGCTACCAATGCCCCGTATGTATCGGCCCTCTGCAGATCATGGCCCTCCCAACGCCAGCAGACTCAGCACATCTCGGAGCAGAAAACTCGTCCTCAGTTAGCTGCTCCTACGCTCTCTTCTGCCAGTACTGCAACTGGTCCTCAACCGAAATCGGTATCGACTTCGACCGACCCAGCGGAATATACTCGCAACTCGCCAAAGTGAACAACGGCGGCGACCTCAAGCTCACAGCGAAGGAGTTCAAAGAACGACGGAAGGAAAACCCTGAGGAGCCGCCACCCGCCGACAACGAGGTCGATACGGACTTGCAGTTCGCCAATCTCAAGTCCTTTTACCAGGCACAGTTGGCAGAGGCAAACAGCTCCATCAGTGGTGTGCCTTTCAACGATAATGTCGGGTTCTCATCCCCCGCCGCGCTGTCTCGGATAATGTCCTTGTACACGGGGCACGGTCATCACGGACGCAAAAACCAAGGCCCATCAGATGTGATGCGAGAAGCTTTGACAACAGAGGAGGGTCTCAAGCTCGCCGATATCGACGAGTCCGCTGCGATCAAGAGACTACACCAGGAAGGATGGGACGCAACCTCTTCCATCCAGCAGAATCAGCAACAGACGGAGCTTCACCGCTTCCAAGATGGCCTGCGGCCTATACCATATCTCTTGCGAACTAAGCGTTCCAAGCGATGTTCCATCTGCAGACACATCATCTCCAAGCCCGAGAGCAAAGTCCTTTCGACACGGTTCAAGATTCGGCTTGTCGCAAAGTCCTACATCCCCAACATCTCCATCCGCCCTCTCAATCCCATTGCCGCACCCATCCCCACCACATCCCGCCCTCAGATCCCGGAAGAACCGCCCCTGAAACCTCTCAACCCGTACCACTATGTCCTAACCTTCAAGAACCCCTTGTTCGATGGCATCAAGGTTACGCTCGCAACCCCCAACACCACACCAGGGAGGTTCTCGAGCAAGGTCACCATCCTATGTCCGCAATTCGACGTTGACGCCAACACAGACATGTGGGACGACGCTCTAAAAGAGGACGGACGGGACAAGAGGAGGAAAGGGGAGGAAGTCAGCTCGCAACCCGAAGCGGGAAAGATCTGGGAGCGTGGCCGGAACTGGGTCAGCATCATTTTGGAGGTGGTTCCGGCATCACTCAATCTGGAGCATTGCGACGACAAGAGTCCCATAAAGCCGGACGAGGATATCTTGGAAATTCCCATGTTGATCAGGATGGAATGGGAGGCCGACTCTCAGCAGGACGTTGGGAGTGCCCCTGGGAAGGATAGGGACGTCAGGGAAAAGCGGGAGTTGGCATATTGGTGTGTACTTGGCGTTGGACGTATCAGTCACTAAAAGCATGAAAAAAAAGACGACATACACATGACATGAGGCATAGATCTAGATACCCAATAATGGACGATTCATGGACAGAGAAGTGTTTAAGTTGTCTTGTCAAATCATACGCAGCTTGTACCATTCATCAAGCTACTCTCTTAAGACGCCAAGCCCTTTTTGATCAACCAACCCTGTGAAAAGCACTCCCGGCCCTGATGGAAAAGATATGTTCATGACATGACATCTCCAGACTTAAAAGTCGGAGGAGCCGCTCTGAGGGAACTCAAAGTTGACGTTGCGGCCAGTCAATCGTCGGTAGACCTCAGAGTAGGTGTCGAGGCGGTAGTCAACACCACCACGCTCCTTCTCGTCAAGGATGACCTTGAGGAGCTTGCTACCGTCCTCCTTGGTGCGGACACGCTTGCCGACGATCTCAACGGGGTAGGTGAGGTCATCGAGGATGGCGTCGTGGACAGCAGTGAGAGTTCGCGAACGGGGACGCTTCTGCTTCTGGGTGTTGCGAGAGCGGGCGGATCGCTTGGGGCGGGGGAGGATACGGCGGGAGGCGAGGATCAGGACATGGCGGTCAGAGAACTTCTTCTCGAGCTCGCGGGTCAGGCTGGAGGGCATTGTCAGTATATGATCCCCAAGGCCGGGAAAGCAAGGGAATTACTTACCGCTGCTGAACGCGGTGGAAGCCCTGCAGGGAAGGGACGGGGACAAAGATGACAATAGCCTTCTTGCCGTGGCCAACTTCGATCTAATCAAGACCCAAAGTCAGCATGCGAGCTCCAGGACAAAGCCTTGGACCGCTTCCCGTCCTGTTCCACAGAAGTCAATGATACTCTGGCTGGCACGCCCGCCCCCGGACGACACAGGATGCGCCTATCCAACCCTCGAGGTTTCCTCGAATGTATTTGCGTTGGGCGCGTCGGGGGGGCGAAAAGTGGTATGGCCATCGCACTTTGTGGGAACAGGAATGAAAGATTTCACGGATCTTCGTAAAATACGACCTAGGCCGCGGTCTCGGATTGGGACTTCACGGTGTTCTCACCTCACGGGCGGAGACGATCTGCAGAGGTCGCAGAGCAACCTTGAGGTCGGCAGTGTTGGTCTCGAGATCGTACAGAGCCTGGGCAATGTTCTGCTCCAGCTCGGAGGGGTTCTGCCGCGAAGGGCTGTTGGGAGCGATCTTGTTCAGGGCCTGGGCGCTCATTTTGACGGCGGTGGTGCACAACGTGGTTTGACGAAGTTGGTTGTGATAGCGCCGTTGAGGATGTTTTGGACAACTGCAATTGAGGGAGGGTCGCTAAATTGGGGTTTTCAAACCCTCGAGTTGTGCGCCAATTCTGTGGGGTGGGTCTTTAGCGCCTCAGGCACCATTTTCCGCGATGCTCACCGAACCCACATTGCTTCCGCGTCGGGTGGGTCCATATCCGGACTCCACTTGGGCACACCAATTAGAGAGGAAGTATTATGGGGATGCAAGTTCCCAGATTGTGTAATGACACTCCAAAGTATTTTCCCATACAAGACTACCGAGCTATCTATATGCTTCTTTCAATCTAGGCAACTCTAGGATAGATCTCGTCCCTCCTCTAATCGTCTACTTTACCTCCCATTCTACAAGTACACTGATCAACCCTCACCACCCTCAGGATCCTCATCCTCGTCACCAAGCTCCTTATCAACATCCTGCTGCACCTTCTCGCCAGTAGTATCCCGCGAAATCTCGGCGGCCTTCATACCACCAGCCGTGAGCCAGAGGAAGTGATTGGTCTTGAACTGATCGATCTGGTTGAAGAACATGTGGAATCTGCAGAGTCCTGTTAGCCCGTACTAAGTAAACCGAGACACATGGAACTTACGAGTTCTCCTTCTCTTCTACGCTGAAAATGCGCGTGTAAATCTCCTTATCCTTGAAAGCCTGGATCTTCTCCTCATACTTTGAAAAGTCAATTGTCTCCTTTCCGAGCGACTCTGTCGCCCTCCGGTTGTAGTTGTTGAACACGGGCCGTTCGAGAAGCAGACCCAAACCTGGCGCCTTGGGAATCGCCATCTTTTGGTTCTGGTAGCTCTCATCAATGCGCTCCATGGGTGTACCGCAACGGACCATCAAGCTCACAAGACCAACCATCTTGCGAATCTGATGCATCATGAAGCTCTGTCCGTGGACCTTAAGGGAGAGCCACTCAGTATCATTGATGATGATGGGCTTGGGGTTGACCACGAAAGACTTGATGTGACGCTTCGCAGAAGCATCGAAGTAAGACTTCTGGACTGTATAGTTGTGGAAGTTTCGGGTGCCTTGATACTTGTCGAGGGCTTCCTGAAGACGCTCGAGACGACCAGGGGTGACGCGATACCGACGCTTCGCGGCAACATAAGCAGCCTTGATGTCCCGGAGCGCAAAGTCGACGGGTCCGAGTTCGCGGCCCTTGGGCTGGTGGGTTTCAAGAGTAACGGCCGGCTGTTGGGCTTCGGAGCCAGCCACCTCCTCAGTAGTTGCCTCGGGAGCAGGCTTCTCCTCCGCGGCGGCGTCCTCTTCCGACTTCTCAGGCTCCTTGTTTCCCTCAGCCTTTTGCGTTTCCTCTTCAATGTGTATCCGCTCAAGGACAGCGGCTTTAGTCTCGGGGTCGAGCCGAGCCAGGATAGGCTTGATCTCCTTCTCCTCGACATCGCTCCAGAAGTCTTTCACATCAGCCATCTTGGCATTCAGGTCATCTTCTACCCCGTGCTCCTTTGCCAATTCCGCAAGCTTCCTGCCCAGAAACGTCTCGGGGTGCGGAGGCAGAAGACAGTAGCTGGGCATGAGATACTCGTACCATCGAGAGTCGCAGGTCTGGTAACAGCTGAAGCTATTGTTGGTTCGCTGGATACCCCAGACTCGGATCTGCTCTGGAAGCTCGGCATTGATCTTGTCGATGATGTCCTCGTCCTCGATGATGAGCTTCAGGCTAATGACGTTGCCCGCAGCGTGAACACCCTTATCAGTTCGCGCGCATCGTACGAGACTTGATTTCTTGGGATCATCGGCATTAGCCTTAGAAATAGCGCTAGCAGCGACAAAGGCCTTGAACAAGTCGGCCTCGATCGTCTTCTCGTTGCCGTTCACCTGCATGCCCTTGTATCCGGTCCCGGCATAGCCAATCATTACAGCAACCTTTCGCTTCGGACGGCGTTCTTCGGCAGCGATCTCGTCCTTGGAGAAGGGGTTGTTGCTAGACTCGCCATTAGCCGCATCGCCCTTCGCGTTCAGTTTGCGGCGCTTGAACTCTCGGAACTCGTCGGTCTTCTTGCGCTTGTCGCCCTTTTGGCGTCTAGTATCTAGTTAGCCCTATTGGTAACGTGCAACTAGTAGTGAGGACGCCGCATATACGCACCCCCATTCTCCGCGTCCTTTCTCGGAGCGGCCCTTGCCTCGTGTTCTGTGGTCGTGTCTGGGATTGCGACGGTTGTTATTGTTCTCATTCGATGCGGAAGCGGCATTGGAGTCGCCCGAGTTTTGAGCAGGGCGGGATTCGCTTGCGCCGCTCGCGACAGGAGCCTCGCTGTCGGCCGCCATATCTGCATTTGGTTGCGACAGCTGGTAATGGAGAGAGGTTGTAAGAAGATGTTGTCGCCAGAGGTTAGTAGCTCTTCGAACGTGAAGTTTGTTTGGCTGACAGGAGAATTCTGATGGACACTGAGTGGGGCCGCCAAACATGGTCTGAGTGGAGTGGCTTCACTCTTCCTACCCTAGAGCAATCAACAGGCTTGACCTGGCATTCATGGCGCAGACGCATATGGGAAGGCATTTTCTACTTTTCTAGATAATCATATGGTTTCCTGGCAAAACTGTGATAAGCATATGCCCGAACCTTAAGAAACTCTGCACTC
This sequence comes from Fusarium robinianum, assembly GCA_013623725.1. Lineage (NCBI taxonomy): Eukaryota > Fungi > Ascomycota > Sordariomycetes > Hypocreales > Nectriaceae > Fusarium > Fusarium robinianum. Next base: position 39,617 of record JABFFI010000586.1, on the reverse strand, counting down.
TGACATACCCGACCTTCCATTGTTGCTTCAGTCTCAAACCATACTGCATTTAGTTATGTCTCCTCAATAGGTGTGTTTGAAGAACAAAGGGTAAACTCTCAGAACCGGCATTCCTATCTGCAAAGCCCCCAAAGCCATGCGGGAAAATCGAGTTGAAGTTGTCACTCGGAGACTTCGTTATTCTAAGGATTCGGGTGCGTGGGAACCATGGAACCTTAGATCAACAGTCTTGCAAAAGACCTGCAGTTGGGTTCCCACACAAATACCCGGATAGAGGCCTCAGAAAATGTCAACCGAGCCGATATTGACAAAGGTTTTCGATGTTTGTGGGCGACCATGAACTGGACACAAGTCAATTGTTATTTTCATGTCTCATCAACGTTGGCTGTGACTTGAGTCTATGTACATCTACAATGCAGCATTGACATCATCCGAGTTACTCCAAGACATCGTCACCTTCTCAAGCGCCAGAGCTTCTACCCGTATCGTCCGGAAGCCCCTCTTCATCTCCCGGATCTTCGTAGGCTCCCTGAGGTTTGCCCGCATTCCTGGTGCGACCCTTCAAGATATTTGCTTCGTCAATAGCCTCGGCGTCGTCGCGTGCTAACCGAAGTGGTCAGTTGCTAGTTTACTAGATAAGACTGTTGGAGGATAACTACCAAGTTGTTCTTTCGTGTCCGCCTTGGCAGGGTCGATAGGGTCTTCGACCTTGGCCGAGTCGGCCTGCACGGGGACAGACTCTGTGTTTCCCTGACGAGTAACGTAGGAATCATCCTGGACGTTGCCAGTGGGAGCTTCATCAAGGCCTCTAGAAGACATGTTGATTCGTTTCGAGCCTTTATGACTGAGAGTTTGAAGTGGTAGAAGAGCTGATGGTTGAGAAAGACGTTTAGGGAAACAGGATAGATCACCCCTGGAAACAGGGATTTTTATAGATTGGGGACCTCTATAAGCCCTACTACAATTGTTTAGATGGCATTGCCGTCATGCTTTCCGAGTTGAAGATATCCATGACGACATGGACTGAGAGTAACCCTTGAGATTGGGAACCAACTCGCCACGGTGAAGATTGTCACAGCTGACTCAATAAAAGAGTGAGGTCCATGTAAAAAAAAGGAAGCTGCCGACTGGCAAGGCTCATCGGTTGAAACCCAGATCCGGCCACGGTGAGGTCCGTGGTGGCGTTGAGGATGTATTCTGCCACAGACGACCGAACGGTTCCCCAAGAATGCTCGGAAGGAATCAGTACCGGTTGGGGAAACTCGGAATTTTGGCCAGCCAACCGATTAACCCTAGTAGGGAAACGCCTGCGTCTGATTCGGCATTCAGGCGCAGTCCCTTACATGTGCATGAAAAGGGGAATAGAGCCGGTCATGACGCCAGATCTCAAAGGAACAGTATTTCCAACGTTCTTCTTATTTCGGCTTCAACAAAGAGATATCAGGCAGCCCTTCCTGCCCGTCTGGTCCTCGGTTGGCCTCCAAATCTGCCGTGTCGGAGATGTAGATCGAGTGGTTGTGGGTTGCATGTATGAGGGTAGCTGGCTGATGCCATCGCAACAAAAAAGATCGTCGTGGTGTACGACATGCAAAAAGTAATGGATGATGAGACTGGGATTCGAACCCAGGAGGATTGCTCCATCAGGAATCTTAGGTTGTTAAGGTGACCTTAACCTGACGCCATAACCAACTCGGCCATCTCACCGAGGTCCCTTGGTAGAGGACCCGCTTTCTTGTTGGAGAGCGGTGTCGAGAAAATGCGTCAAGGACCTTAGGAAAAGGCGGCGGGAAGAAGAAGAGGGGTCGTTCGAGCCTCTCATTGGACGTTGACAGTTGCGGAAACTAGATGTCTCCCGAACTTCAACTCCAACTTCAACAGTTGGCAACTATTCTCGCCATTTACCAGCCCCTTCTTGAGGTACTCCCCATAACAGACGAGGGATCTACTCTCACACCGCTATCACGGAGTCTACAAGGCCCTCGTTACATCTATGGCAGAGGCTTGTTCCTCAGCTCCGCCTCCCTGCCACTGCCTTCGACTGACCTCAAACAGACCAACATCACGACTTCACGCTATGGACAAGATGACTCGGGGCGGGTTCTCGGACCATCATCTGCCCCGTCAGTCAAGCCTTGGATCTCTGACCATCAGAGACTTTTAGCTGCATTAGAACAACGCCTTGGCTGGATCCAACGGGCGAGATGCACGATCGATGGCTCAGACATGGTCGAGATATGGCCGCGCACTGGTATGCCGTCACACCGACAGAGAATGTCGCAAGATCTCTGCTAGCAAGGCTAGAATTGGTAGAAGACCGTACGAAGAGCCGAGTGGCTTCGATGTTCCTCCGCAAAGGCAGCTCGGGATTGATATCCGATGTCAAATGCCGATTGCGGGCAGTTATCGGAGATCGGAAAGTACTGGGCAGCCGTTCTGGCTGGAGACTTCAACGCCGGGGGCGCATTCATTGGAGAGAGGGGGAAACACACTGCATGTCAAGGCTGTGTGCTGCATCCGGAGTGGTGGTCGTCGAGATTGAGGGAGGCAGGGGAACTCTGGTAATATCGATGAACCGAGTCAGGGGGGGAGGGCATAGACACAACCAGGATTTACGCTGATATTGCGGAGTTAAGACGTTGGAATCGCGAATCCCAACATGACAAAGCTGGGGGAGATTAGGATAGAAATGTACCCCCTGAGGTTGCTGACGAAACGATCATGACATGGCCGGGGTCGATGTGCTCACAGATTCGAATCAGCCACGGCACATGGCGATGATGTGCTCACCTTGCTGAGTGAGCAACCATTGGTGCATTGGTAATCCACGGGTGGGAGGCAGGGCGCCGAAACATGATCACGGCATGGAGCATGCATCAGGTTCTTATCACGGGAGCCCAACCCATGGTGGTGTTTGATAATGGCCATGGAAGCATCTGGACGAGTTGCTGGCGATGATGACGATGAGTTCCTGGGATCTTTCGGGGCCCAAGGGTTCGATAGAGTCCGTTGTATGGTCGGGGTTGACGAGGGCCAGTTCGGGTTGGGAAATCACGCCATTCGGAGGTAACGATGGGATATTGATTGGGGAAAGGAGAGTTGAGCTTGTGAAACCATAGATGAACAAAACTGGCTTGGAATGAAGTGCTGGAAAGTTTGTTTACTGTTTTCGCATCAGTGGTAACACATCCACGGATGTCTAGCTATCCATGCGAGGTAGGTATTGGTTGAATGAGAGGGCCAGGGTGCGCCTCTGCAAGTAAGCCGTCGGAGAATGGTTGGACCATTCGCTGGGCAATCCATAGGAGACGGCAAGAAGACATCTTCTGATATCCATTGATTGGACGATGCAGGATAGAAAAGGGGGGGGGAGAGGCGGGAGCTACTATCCCAGCCGCTCTCTGCCGCCCTCGAGATGTCGATCCTCTAAAGTCGATTTCAACTGCGATTGGATCTCGTGGTCTTTGATGAACAAGCGGTCGAAGTATGCACTGTTGTATTGTGTTACAGTGCGTGAGTGCGTTCTGCTGCTGCGTGCGTTAGGAAGGGTTCCAGGGCCCCCCCCCCCCATTGCCCCAGCGCCCCATCGATTCCCCATTCTCGCGCATATGTTGGTACGCCAGGTCCCTGCTCCGTGCGAATGTGACTAGAGAAAATAGCGTCAAGTTTTTCGTTGGGTGTGTCAACGAGCACAAATGCTTTGTCAAGCTGTGGTTTCTTCGCCGAGAACAATGACTTCTTTCGAGAGCTTGATGATGACAGAAGTGGCGACGGCATCTCTGGAATGTCAAGAGCTTGTACCATAGAAGAGCCGCAACGACCGAGTGCCGTACCGGGACCCGCTTTTGCCGTCAACCTATCCGGCCGATCGGTCACTGATAACGCCATTTCGGGGCGAAATTCGAAAGAGGTCCTGTGAGTCAAACAGGGCCTGAGGAGCAGGGACCAGGCCGTCAGGGGGTCTCAAATCAGCAATGGGGCAGGGGCAGTTCTCTGAGGATCTCTCGGATTTCTCACCAGGAAACGAGAGCGGCCAGACTTCGTAGTTTTCAGTTATCCCGTGGTTAGAATGTGCCATCGGGGACCATAATGGGTGTTTTGGTCGGCGATGAGGCGCACAGTGGCCGAAAAGGTGCATATTGAAAGAAGAGAAAACACCTTGTTAAACCTATCACAACCTAGGAATACGGATTAGTCTCACCTTTCCAGGTCTTTGATTGCCCTATCGCCCCTCTTTCCTCCGCTCTCCCCCGCCCTATCAATGCGAATCTCGCCAGAATTCGGCCCCCTTCCCATCAAGTGAGTTGACAAAGAGGGTGGGAAGAAAAGGCAGGACCATCCATCCACCGGGTCCCTCACCCGACGACCCGAACCTGAGGAGGAACCTGCGTTCATTCTGTATTCACTTTGCTCCGCCTCCACCCCTCCCCCCCAAAAACGTCACTTTGCTACCTACTCCCATATCATCAACTTCGAGACGCATCGCCAAACATCCAATTTCAACGCCCAGAAACGCAAAGCTGCGCCCAAAGTAACAGGGGTCTGTCTTGACGCCAATTAGTGCTACCGCATCTCCTCTGAGCGACCGACCGTCGCTGCGCAGCCGCTGACTGGGGTGTTCTGGCGCAAATTCTAGGGTGGACCAGGCCCTTGGTGTGCTCGCGGGCCAGCACGCCATCGCCCATCGACGTTGCCTCAGATCCCAACCCCAGAAGCTTTGCGGGCTCCCGTGTCACTATTCCCCAGACGCCCGCTGTGGGTTACGATATCTGGCCCTTCCATCGCGCAACTCCCTTTTCAAAGCCTTGCTTTGTCTCTCCTGCGCCATGGACAGCTCATCGCTCGTCAACGGCCATCGGCCTTCTGACTCTTCCACCGCCGCCGCCTCTTCACTCGAGGCTGTCGCTATCTCTACATCCTCGACTCCTTCGCCTGTCACTTCAACTACGACCTCGATACATCGCCATGCTCATGTGCCATCGTCGACTTCCCCTTCCTCGCCCTCGCCTTTCACCTATCTCGCCGGTGCCTCTGTCAGCTCTCCGGCGGCCGACTCTGTGACATTCTCCAACGGCTTGGACCGGCACCCCGAAAGGCAGCCTCAACAACTACCCTCCAAAGATAACTGCGACAGAACCCGCTCCGACGAAGAAATCAACCCACGCCTCGTCAAGATGCCTTCCGAACTGGTCGGTAAGACCGTCAGTCCGTTCCTCAAAGAGCATATCCCTGGCCTGTATGCCCCCCTGGGTAAGAGCAAACAGCTGCTCCCGGCCTCATCCGACACCACGCCAACCATCCGCAAGAAGGACCCGAATAGCAAGTACTGCTACCGCCATCGCCCCGATTCCAAGTGTCGACGCGCTGCCGACGAAACTAAGATGGGCTTCATTCAAAGTGTAAGTCCTCCACCTTGCTCGACCCATATCACCCTAGGTCACAGGTCGGATATGGTTATCGCATTATGTCGCTTATTGTCCCGGGCTGACGCGCAAACTCCGTACAGGAACTCAACAGTTTATCGACCGCTGATCAAGAAGCCATTACCCATGTGTGGTCACTATTTTCCGCCGCCCCCTCGAAACACCGCGAGTTGATGCTCCAAGGCATCATCACCCAATGTTGCTTCCCCCAACTCTCTACCGTGTCGCGCGAGGTCCAGGAACAGCTCAAGATCGATTTTCTGACAGCCCTGCCAAACGAACTCTCCTACAAGATCCTATGTTATCTTGACACCGTATCCCTCTGTAAAGCCGCGCAAGTCAGCCGACGCTGGAGAAGTCTCGCCGACGACGATGTTGTGTGGCATCGTATGTGCGAACAACATATTGACCGAAAGTGCACGAAGTGTGGCTGGGGCCTGCCGTTGCTGGAGAGGAAGAAGCTCATGGCGTGGAACCGCCACCAGCAAGTGCACCGACATCCGCGTGCCGACGCCGTGACCGAGATTGACGAGAATGCCGAGGCGCCGAACGGCGAATCGCAGAAGCGCCATGCCGACGCCGACCACGACAACGAGGGCGACCGTCCGACGAAGCGACAAAGAGTGAATGGTACAACGAATGCGCGACAACAACTGGACCAAGAGCGCAAGTTCCGGCCTTGGAAGGACGTCTATAGAGATCGGTTCAAGGTGGGGTACAACTGGAAGACGGGGCGCTGCTCCATCAAGACTTTCAAGGGTCACGAGAATGGCGTCACATGTCTTCAGTTTGACGACAACATCCTGGCCACTGGCTCCTATGACACGACGATTAAGATCTGGAATATCGAGACGGGAGAGGAGATCCGTACGCTGCGAGGCCACACGTCGGCGGTGCGAACACTGCAGTTTGACGACACCAAGTTGATCAGCGGTAGCTTTGACAAGACGATCAAGATTTGGAACTGGCAGACCGGAGAGTGCCTGAGCACGCTCCAGGGCCATATGGAGGGCGTTTTGTCGGTGCACTTTGATGGCTGTATGTTGGCCTCGGGGTCTATCGACAAGAGCGTCAAGGTGTTTAATTTCAACACAAAAGAGACGTGCTGTCTGCGCGGCCACACAGATTGGGTCAACCACGTCCGCATCGACACACAGTCGCGTGTTGTGTTCTCAGCTTCCGACGACCTGTCCGTGAAGCTCTGGGACCTGGACTCGAAGCAGTGCATCAAGACCTTCCTCGGCCATGTGGGTCAAGTACAACAGGTGCTTTTGATGCCAGCGGACTTTGAGCCGGATGAGGTGCCCCACACGGACAATACGGATGCGGCGTCAGTGTCGAGTGGCCGGGGCTCAACACCGGTCGCAGATGCGGAACAACCAACAGACGACCGAGCGGCCTACGGGTCGGGCTTCACGTCAGACCCCGATCGACCGCTGCCCCCGCGATACATGCTCACAGGCGGCCTGGATAACACAGTCCGACTCTGGGATACGGTCACAGGCAAGTGCATCCGCAGCATGTTTGGACATGTGGAGGGCATCTGGGGCCTCGTAGGCGACACCCTGCGAGTGGTGACGGGTGCGAACGACTCGATGACCAAGATCTGGGAGCCACGGTCCGGCAAGTGCGAGCGCAGCTTTACAGGCCATGCAGGCCCCGTAACCTGTGTCGGGCTGAGCGATAGCCGGATGGCGAGTGGCAGCGAGGACGGCGAGGTGAGGTTGTACAGCTTCGAAGGCGAACGGGTGGAAGAGCGGGGAACTCCCTCATAAGTGAACCCTGTTGGGGCGGGGGTAACGACGCGCTCTGTATCAACGTTATGGCATGCTTGATCATGTCCTTTCCCTTTTCTCGGCGGAGAGCATTGATGATATCTCGAGATACCATGAGGCATTTACGTCTGAGCAGGCAAGCAAGCATGTTGCCTCGTTTTCGAATTTTCATATTTCTAGATTACTGGTGGTGGTCGGTAGCGGGCGTCTGTGGTGTCGATGGATTGTACATTGGGATCTGGGCTTGGCTTCATTTCGCGGGATGGCATGTTGGTGGATCTTTTCAGTGAATAGGTTGGTTCTACGATGCGAGACAGCTCGGGGTTATCAATACCGAGGCAAGGGTCAAAAATCACCGGCGAAGACAGGATCGTGGAACTGGAGGAGTTATTGGAACGGATAGTGGTTTCTTGTGGGGATGTGGGTGGATAAATGCTCGTTCCTGGGACCCCTGTTGTAGGGCTAGAAGTTTGATGAGATACGCAGTTGAAAGAGAATTGTTATGAAGTTGAAAAGAATGAGCAATCTTCCGCGCGTTATTGCCAATAGAGTACGGAGTACCACGATGTGGGAGTAGCAGGCCCTGTCCCCTGTAGACGAAGCATCCTCGTGAGTTGAAGGTCTCAAAGCCCTGCTCTTGTTGATGAATGACACATTTCGGCTCGGCAATAATGCAGAGAACAAGATGGCGTGATTCACAGTCTCGGCCTAGAACACGGAGTTGACGACGGGAGCGTAACCGCCCAACCGCCAGTTGCCTAGGTTGTGCACATCCAGACGACAAGACGGAGTCGGCATGCTCTGGAAAGGGAGACCTCGACACTCGGAAGCGTGCCAATGGGCGGATTATGGGTCTTCCGCGGGTGCGGTTCCGACCAGGGCAAGTCTACGTACCTTGCTTTAGTGTCAGGGCCACAGCCAAGACTGGGCAGAGAGGAGGGAGAAGAAAGAGTGAAAGAAAAATACATTCCCGGAAGCGAGCAGAGGTGACCCAGCCCGCGTGGGGGACACCAGAGAGCGGCAGTGTCTGTGTTGTTGTTGCTTGTGCTGGTTTCTCGGTGGGAAGTTCGGTGGCTCCGTCCGAGTCTCCGAATCTCCGAGCACCGGGAGACAGAATCAAACGCCGAAGTTGGAAAGGCAGGAAGGACCGTGGATAAATGGAAGGGGAAGGATAGATGGAAGATGTTCGGGGGACGGGACGGCAATTATCTTATCTCGATCTGATCTGGCTGCCAGTTACCGCCACGAAGGGAGGGGACGAGGCGTGATGAGATGGATCAAGATAGGTACATACTACATACATACATACATACACACTCACACGCAGCAGATAGGTGATCGGTTGCTGATAAGGCATCTACCGATTCGCGGCGGCCTGTGCTGGCAGTTATTCTCTGGTGAATCTTCAAGTTGCCTATCTACCAGAATACCCTGTAATAATCTGAGCACCGAATTTTGTGTGACCACCACCACCACCACCACCACAACCACCCCCCCAGAATTACCACCACCGCGGTCCGGTACCTGGCCGCAAGAGCCGCTCACCATTTCCGAACGGAAACGGCCTGGGGCGGCCATTCAACCTCCCCCGGCCGGTGAACCACCTCCGAAACGGAACCCGTCGAGCAGCCCTAGCGCAGAAAACTGGTCTCAGCCAGAGAGAACATTATTCCGTTACACAGAACGTTCTCCCCCCCAGGAGACCTCGGCAAAGCTCGGCCAAGGCCGACGCGCCGTACTCTTTTTCTACCTCGTTTTTTTTTTTCGTTTGAGAGGGGCGTGTGGTTGGAGGGGTCTTGCGTGCTAGGGGTGTGTGCGCAAGGTTCATAAATGTGGAGAAGGGGGACCGACCGTCGAGACTTCGGGATGCGGGCCCTGAAGGAAAAGCAGAAGGGAAGATGAGAGCCTGGGAAAGAGGAAGGCAGGGGCGGGTTTTAGAGGGTGCAGATGCGTCCACTGGCTTATCGTGATTTCTAGATAGATAAAGGACTAGTAATTCCGATAGATGGATATCTCAGGTCTCAACTTTTGTGAGGGTTTCTTTTTGCGGAAGAATCACAAGCCTCCAACGTTTTTTTTTACCTGATTACATAAGGCATGGAAAAGTTGTAAGACGAGGTCAGCAAGAAGAAGAGAGCCAGAATGCGGGTCCCCCGCAAAATCACAAGCTCGGCTGCGCGTCGGTAAAAGGGACCACGAGGCAAATCGACGTCACTCGTCTTTTTTTGTTTCCTTTCACACCGAGAGGCCCAGATTCTCTTTTCTCGGCGAGGGACGTTTCAACATCGGCCACGAGCAATGGGATTGGGGGACGGACTTGCAGAGGAGATGTATTTTTTTATGTCATCAGTGGCAGAAAAAGGAAAGAACCCCCCCCCAGGATGAGGACAGCCCAGCTTTGCTTGCTCTCTCGGCCGCATGGATGCGAGGTCGCGCCCCGCCCCACACCCCCGGTCCTCCGCCTGCCCGGAGCCAGTGGACTCCTTTTTTGCTACTGTGGTAGGAAGTGGAGTGGGGTGGATGTAAGTGGCACTCTGGTCAAAGGAAGCTTCCTTCTCGACTACCTACGAAGGCAATTGAGTGTTGTGGGCTTTTCTGAATGGTGACCCCACGACGTCAGCGTTCGCGGGAGAGGGTTGGAGGGGGGGGGAGAGAGGCGGAGGAG
>JABFFI010000586.1:0-20556 GCA_013623725.1 Fusarium robinianum | reverse complement strand
AAGAAGAAGAAGATAGAACCAGAAAAGAAAGGGAAAGCGACAAGAGACAATGAGAATCGCAAGGTCTGACGATCCCAGAACACAGATAGAATTGAGAAGCAAGCAAGCAAGGGTTACGTCTTGGTTAGGGGGTCCTCTTTTGCGAGAGGTTCCTTGAAAGGGCCATTCAAGGGATCGCGAATTGATTGGGCCAAGCGAAGGGAGAGAACCAAAGTGGAACCCCTTCCCCTGCTCACACCTCAGTCACGTTTTTTCTGCTTCCTCCCTTCTGCACCATCATCCCCCAAGGCCACCCAGTTCTGGGCTGGGACTCTTTTTTAGCGGCCTGCACACCCCTTGTTACAGTGGCTCCTGTCAACCCGTTTCGGCTGCATCTTTCGTCTGCGGTCGCCTGCAGGTTCCAGTCCGCTCGATAGCGGACGAGGCTTGCACAGTCTATGCTGTCATTGGATTGCCTTGAGTCTGGCTTGAAATGAACTACTACCTAGCCTGACGCCTTTTTTTTCTCTCCCCTACAGCGACGTAACTTGCCGAGTCGTCGATAGGTGGTGAGTGGTGAAAAAGGGGTCGAATATTCGTATCAGAAAGAAAACCACGACTGTTGAAAAGCAGCACATTCAATTCGCCCAATCCCATCCATTGAGGTCTTCAAGCTGTGGGTCAAATACGGAGCACGAACCCTCGGGTATTTATAGATCTCGCTAACCTGAGAGCAAAACTCGTCTTCGCCGTCAACCTCGTAAGATCTAAGCGATGCAGATAGCCTCGAACGGTAAAGACCGCCGCTCAGCAACAAGTCCCTTCCCTTGTCAGCCTTGAGATCATGACACCCGACGGCCCAAGTTATCCCAACTCTGGGGCCAAGAGCAGGCATGATGCCGGAACTGCCATTACCTTCCTTCTTATGCACCGGCATTGAACTTGCAACTTCCAAGTTGTTGTCAGCAGGTCATGAGGAATGAGTAGTTCTCACCCTCTTGGTAAGTGGTTATAGACAATAGAGCTGCAAGTGCCCGGGGCGCCAATCGATTATCAGCCTTTGTCCTGTTATCCTAGCGCGATGCTATCTAGGTAGATGAGCAAATGGCAATAGATCTCTTACTCGACCGAGTCGTAGACCAACAGGAGGGCGGATCGTCGCTACTCACGAGTCTACACCAGGATCAATATCCTATATATCCTCCTAATCGACCAATCACAGACTATCCTCTGCACACACTCAACCTCCAGTTCATCGGCGCTTCTTTCTCTCTATCGGCGTCCATGCGAGCCATGAGCGACCCTAAGGATGCTCCATGTGATACGCGTGTAGACCCCAGTAGCCCCTTCTCTTGGTTGAATACTTGCCGTTGCAATGTCAGGGAACGTCGCAATAGATGGAAGCTGCCTAGACCTACCAATGTCAGGAGCGACCTCCTCCACAACGGCGTATAAACTACGGCCACCTAAAGCATCCTTTGGACTACAAGAATGCCTCAAAGTTGCATCTTCGTTCAGCACAACATTCCTTGTGGCATCATTCGTCCGTGTTACTACCAACTATTCGCCATCCACTACTAGCTACTCACCATCGATAACGCTCTAGTCCCTCTTTGCATCTTACTAGGACAACCATCGATACTCTCCCTCAACACGATGCGTCTGTTACCCACGATCGCCTCCATCGCGTTGCCAAGGACGAATGTCTCGACCAACACATCTGTTTCGAATGAACATCGTCCGTCTTTTGACTTGTTCCGCGACGCAATGTTAGTTCCAGGGATTCCTTCTCAAGGCGTTTCCTATCCTATCGCTTATCCCACTCAATGCTGTATGTTTGATCCATCCGCACTCCGTCCTTGTCCTGCTGCTGACTGAGTCTGCTACCAAGGCGACCCCAGACAGCAAGACTCCTTTCTATGCCAAAAGCCTTAGCTAAACGGATGGCGCTGCAAGGGAGTGTAAGTCTTCTTCGCTAGATGTATGGATGACCATCGCGAGCCATGCCTAACAAGAGATCAAGAAGCAGTGACCATGAGGACGGCCATTCCGGAGCTACCGAAACTTCCGCGGATACGGCGATGCGGACTATCATCGTGAAGAGTTCGTCAACAGAAAGCCAGGCATCGGTCAAAGCCTCATCAACAGGAGTCCCATCTTCGACGATGCGGACTATCACCGTGAAGAGTTCAACAGAAAGCCAGACATCAGTCAAAGTCTCATCGACAAAAGTCCCATCTTCAACGATCGTTCCAAAGCCAAGGCCTCCATCACAGAATCCCACGCCCAAAAAAAAAGTTAACAGGATTGCCTTGATTGTCTCGCTCACTGTTACCCTAGTACTAATACTCACATTCGTCGCATTGTGCTTCCGCCATCAGATTGCCCGGGCTTATCGAAGGTATCTACATCGTATTCAGGGCAGGCAAAATGATCAAGGGCAGCCAGCCGAAGGTCAAGAAGAACGACGGCGAGAAGAAGAACGACGACGAGAAGAAGAGCGAAGAAGACGGAGGATGTTGAAAAAGCTGCGCCGTGCACGCAGAGATGGTGGAAGGCAAACGGAACGACCGATACCACCTTACCATACGCGAGTCGCTGTCAGAGAGTTAAGCAGCTCTACGCTTTCCGAAGTCGCCAATGATCGGACCTGAGAAGAGAGGTTGTGCCAGCGGGAGACTAGTGTTCAGATTACCTATACCAGCGAAACTTGATGTTGAGAGATACAGATCTGCAGCAAAACCTTTCCAAACCTCTAAAACCTCCAAACTAGCTACCGTCCCTATATTCGATGAAGCTGCATGATTTGCCCTTGTTCATGATTAGGTGTATGCGGACATTGGGTGCCTCCATGTTCTATCCAAGCTCTAGTCATATAATGGCACTGTCGAGTTAAGAAAGTCCACGATTCCAGAGGGGGGAATTGGAGAGACGACTTGCTCGTGCAGTATCGACGCCCTGGTGGGGGGTTTCATTGTGAAGCTAATGTTGGACATGGCATCTATTTCGCAGAGACAGTAATATTATCCTGAAGACTGTAATCCCCATTGCTGCTTCCTGGCGGTTTTAGGAACTCGGCGACAATGGAGGGAGAGTAACTTGGGAATTGACAAACATAACGATAACATGTTACGCAATAGTAGGTACATGGAAATGGAGCACCGGTAAGTCGTAAAAGACCAAGAGATGCACTGCCTCCCTCAGGTCTTGGCTCAACATATCACAACCCGAACTTGATGCTGTCGCGACAAATGACATCCCACCACATTACACATGACCCTCTCTTAGGTATCTACAGCCCACCGGCCAAGTTCCGGGTGCGTCATTATCATGACCTGTATGTCTAAGTAGTTATTATACTCACCGGCTAGGTAGAGACAAAGACGATTTGTGACAAGTTGGAAAGCGTGCGTCTGTCTTGGCCCCCAAACGTGGAGTCTCCAAGCTTGAAGCTGACCACCTCGTGGTGGCTGTGTAGGGCTGAGGAGCAGTAACCGCCTGCATGAAAATAATGGCCTCATTCTAGGAACCTACGACTCTTTCGTCCCCCCCTCTTTGAATCTGTAGAGTTTTTTGTCATTGTCGTTGATGAAAGACTTCTGGCGCGCGGTCTGGTGTTTTACTCTTGCTGCCAAGAGCGACGGTGCGATGTCATTCCCCCCCAGAGGTCTAACAAAACGCAAGCCTTTTTAGCTTGAATGACAGGGACGGATGGGGCGCGAGGGTTGAGGTGAGGCTCTTGGATGCCTGGAGGGTATCAAATCATTGAGCTTACGCCAAGACTTTGACTGGCGAACGTGAACTTGAACACTTGCATCGACGTGCGCCAACCCTGATGCATCGTGACCGATTCGTTCTTTTGCTTTCCACTCTTCAATCACGGCTGCAGACTTGGGACATGCTGCCGTAGTGCTGAGCAAGGACCTAGGCGCCTAGACGGGCTGGACGGACCAAAGAAGTCTGGGCGAAACAACTGCTCTTGAACCGGCACGATGGCCGGCCACCCTCGCAACAACGCACACAGCTCTCTTCTTAGTGCTGATGTCCTGGAAGGGATGCCACACCTCTTTTTTTGTCTCCGGCCATGTGGTCCTCCCCACCATTGTGATTCGAAGCCCGGCTAGCAACCGAATCGAAGGATGGGAGAGAGCTAGTTAGCGCCAACGTCCTGACAGTGAGTGATGGTCTCAAGAAAAAGATTTCTCGGTAAAGCGGACTTAGTGGAAAGCTGACCAACGAAGACCGCTACCGTGTACAGTAAGCTCTAAGCTCTTAATTAGTATAGCCTCGACTTAGATTTAAGTGTGCGCCATGGTTTGAGAAGTTGTGCGGTCGGGTTCCATGGTGTGGTGTATGAACTGAACTACCCATGTCCAGCAAGAGACGATGAGTTTCCAACAGACCAAGTTTGCTTGCTCCAAGTCCATCCATTCTGAGCCTCAAAAAAGAGAACAGCGAAAGATGGTGGCAACTCTGAGGCGAAAGAGGTAGGACAGGAGTCAGATTACCCGTCTGACGGCCCTTTTCAGATGCAGGGGAATTGCCGGCACTCGCTTAATCTGAGCATGACTCCTTCTCATCACCGCCAATTGAGATGGGGAGATGGCACAAGGGCATGAACCAAGTCAACATGGCTGACGATCCTTGGCCACATTTGCGCCGTGGGGACCCTGGGGAGGAGGAGAGGAGGAGGAGGAGATCCTGGCGAAACCCCCTAACGGGGGGGGGAGGTCGTTCTGGCACATTACTTGGGTTTTCATCACCCAATGTCCGGGGAAGACTTGAACGATGGTGAGTTGTTTGTCGGGAGAGGGATCTGCAAGAGTCCTTGAAAAAAGAAGGCAGAGATTGCCACACCCACAAGGCAAGGGAGAAACAAGCAACAAACATACATATCGCGGAGATGAAGTGCACGCCATGGGCTTTCTACTACAAGTACGTACTGTGACGCAGAGAAGAGGGGAAGGGGGTAGTAGGCACGTTGCATATCATGCAACTATTCTCAATGCTAGACTAGAGACTCGGTCCATCCAACGGATCATCAAAGCAGCAAGCAGAATGACGATTGATGACCAACAACAAGAGACAGAGAGATGCCTGGTGGAAGGGCCTGCTCTCCCCCCCTGTCCCAAAACAACAACAACGCGTTACAACTCAAATGCCACCGCAGAGTCCGATTCAAGAAAAGACCGACGGACTCTGGGAGAGAGATGGGAGATCGGGAACGAGAAAAAGCTTGGTAGTGGTTAGCGCAACGCGTGTGTACCCGGCCGTCTTGGAAGTACTTTGCAGGTGGAGTGGAGATGTCTCCATTCCGAAATTACTCAGCAGGGGGTGTTTGAGGTACCTACACGCGGCTGGCCGTATGATGGATACTGTGTGGAAGAGCACTATTGTACATACTCCATACGGAGCAGTGCTCCGTACATAGGGGGTCGCCGAAGGGTTTTCGAACACGAGGATGGCGGATCGATCGGGGGATGGGAGGATCGAGATAGCCTGACAAAGTTGACGACTTTTTGTATGTGTGCGTGTGTTATCTTGCCACTATAATATCGAGAAAATTCGTGTTTTCTTGAGTTATTGAAAAAGTTCCTTTGTGAGCAAAAAGTTGTTACTGTTGTTGTCATGTTGTTGTGCTGCAGAATTCCAGTCCGGACATCGGTACTCCGTAGGGTTCCGTGAAGGGAGAGAGAGAGAGACCAGGAGGAGCCAGCCATAGATTCGTCATCACCAAAGACATCCAGGCCCAAAATAAAAAAAAACCTCGTATTTTAGGTAATGTTGGTTTCCCCAAATCCACGGCAAACTAGCAAAAACTCTAGCCATGAGCCTAATTATGTGTACAGCATGTACCTCCCCTGGACTCATTACTCGCGAGAACGGGGAACCAGTCGTTCCCCGTCTTCCTCCCCTGGGTCTCCCGTCTTGGCCGGGTCCCAGTGGACATCTTTTACCCTTTGTGCCTTTTCTCTCTTCAACAATGGACCCAATGTGAAATAAGGTATGGAGAAGGGGGGGCTGTGCAACACCTTTTGTCATGGAGCCAAGAGACGCAGGGATTCCTCGTCACGTTTGTGTTTGTACAAGTATACAGTATATACGCACGTTACCTGCAAGAACGGTGTTGGGGCGGTTTGACATTTCACGCTCAGACCCGGGGCAGGGCATCGTTGCTTTTCTTCGTCTTGTGTTTGATGATCATCTCCATTATCCCATACGCGGGAGACACGTCACGGACCCTTGGGCGAAATCACCTCAGCCAATTGACAGTCAGGCGAGAGTCATTGTCTGGGTTGTTTCTTTGCCACGGGGCGTGAGGCACGGAGTACCGTGCAGAAGGATTGGAGATCGAATGTCGTTTATTCTCTAGGTTTGTTGTTGTTGGATTCGGGGGGGCGGATGAATAAGGTCAGAGAAAGCCCACGCACGTCTCTTTTTTTTTGTGTTGTCCGTTTTGATAAAGCCTGGCGAATCAGGTTCTGCCCCTGAAACCGGCATGTTCCCCGTCTTGTCTGTTCATCATTCCATGCCATGGTGCAACTGCCCTGTGTCTGTGTGCGACTTTGTGATTTCTCAGTGATTGTTTTCTTACTTAGTAGAATGTGTGTTGCGTCAAGTGTCTTGGGGGGAGAGTAGTTGTGCTCGTCAGATGTGTGTCTTTCTTGGTCAAGAACTTGGCACAGGATGGATAAAGTCTTGGAAAAGACTGGGCGGACGGGACCAAGATGGCCAAGAACTACGAACAAGTACCTACGTACACCGACCATGACTCTTTTGATCTCGGTTCACGTAACTCAATAGAACCTTCTTTCTCGTCCCCTTTGCCAGCCGTCAGGGGTCAGGCCCCATCCATGAGCTCTTTCTGTGTTTCATCTTCTTCTCCTCATGTCGTGGCGGATGGCCTCGGTCGCGGCACCGTGGTCACAGCCAAAGTAGTACGGAGTACCTCGCACGCCTTTTGCGCAGACCGCGGCTCTGAGGTGTACTCCCCTAGACGCTGGGCCGATGGCTTCCGCCCGATGTACCTCTGAGCCATCTCGAACTTGGAGGTACACCGTGCAAGGAAGACGACGGTTACAGGGCACTTAGCGCTCTGCGCCAGGCGGGCCATTCCGCTGCACCGTAACCCTTTCAGGGCACCCCCGAGGAGCCTCCAGCGCCTTTCAGGGGAGGGCGTGGGGCCCTGGGCGAGCATGGTGTGGGCCAATGGGAGCGCCGGGGATGCCCTGCTCTCTTTTGGGGGCGGTTACAGGGAACCCCGCCAGGGGCTTGCTCGGGGGGCTTGCGGGGGCTCAGGCGGTTCCTGAGTGGCGGCGGCACTCGCACCTCCACTTAGCACCCGTGGACCGGTTTGTGTGTGATCCACCGTCCACGTCTCTTGCGAAACCTTGGTTGGGTTGCTCCTGCCTTTTCCTCTCTTGATGAAGCTTCATCCCCATCAGTCGACGAGTACCTTCCCTTTTTCAGGTTCCTTCCTTTGTCATTCATTAATATTCAAGGTCCCTTCCCTGCTCTTGCATCTTCGTCTGATCCCTTCCTTCCCTCCTTCCTTCCTTCCTTTGATCGACTCTATCTTCTCGCTCTTGCCACCATCTTGAGCAATCGTTCTCTCTTTTAATCCATCACATCTTTTTTTTTTTCCTTTAACGACGCCTCCTCCCGGATCACCTCTCTTTGGGAGTCCTAAGAGAAACATCCTCTTGGGATCTTTTTCCCTCTCTTCGTCCACTACACCTGCTGGCAGGATAATCGTTAAGGCATCGCATTAACCTGCCTTGTCTACTCAGACTCTCAAGTCTTCACATTCGCTCATCAAACCACCCAATATCCCTTTCAACTCAGACCATCATGGGCGACACTCACTCCTCCGGCTCCGGAGCTACCTATGTGGCTCGCCCTACCATCGATACCAGTTTCGCCAGGATCGACGAACCTACCCCCAAAGATCACCAAGAACAAGATCCCACGCGCCTCCAGAGCCTCGATGTCGACCCCAAGCGCTTGCAGAGCATCGAAATCCCCCTCGAGCAGATGCGCTCACCTCTGTCCCCCAACATCGTCCTCAACCCTGCCCTCTTCCGCAAGCAAACATCTCTCGACATCGACGACTACTTCACAGGTCCCCGTGATCTTGGCAAGCACTCGAAATGGCCCTTGATCATGCAAATGCATGGTTCTATCCTTCCCAAGCTGATCTTGCCTGTCGTCTTCTTTGGCGCCTGGGCAACTGCCATTACCGTTATTTCTAAGAAGGTGTATGATCTAAGCGTGGACTCGGTTCTTCTCACCATTCTGGGTTTCGTCGTCGGTCTCAGTCTGTCCTTTCGCTCCGCCACGGCATATGAGCGTTACGCTGAGGGCCGCCGATACTGGGGCCAGCTTGTGCTTGCTTCACAGACCCTTGGCCGTGTCTTCTGGATTCACACTTTGGACATCCCCGACCAGGACCCTCGCGAAACGATGCTCAAGAAAATCAGCTCCATGAACCTGGTCGTTGCCTTCGCCATCGCTCTCAAGCACACGCTGCGCTTCGAGCCCTACACTGCGTACCCCGATCTGCAGCATCTCATCGGCCACCTCAACACATTCGCCAAGGATGCTACCGAAACCGAGCCCGAGGTTCTCTCCCTCAAGAAGAAGAACTTCTTCAAGTCGACGGGTGAGTATCTCGGCGTCTCCTTCGCCACGAGCAACCCCCGCAAGGCTCTCAAGAAGACCACCCAGCCTCTGGGCAACCTGCCTCTGGAGATTCTTAGCCACCTCGCCATCACCCTCGACCGCATCATCAGCAACGGCCAGCTTGATGTCCCTATGCAGCAGACTATTGCCTACAACCACCTTACTATCATGAACGACGTCATGGTCGGCTGCGAGCGAGTCCTCAACACTCCGCTCCCTATCGCCTACACTATTGCCATCAGCCAGATCACCTTTGTCTACGTTCTCCTGCTTCCATTCCAGCTTGTCGGTCCCCTCAACTGGGTTGCCATTCCTGCCACCATCGCTGCCGCCTATATCATCCTTGGCCTCCTCATGATCGGTCAGGAAATCGAGAACCCCTTTGGCCACGATGTGAACGACCTTCCCCTCGAGATCTACTGCGACCAGATCGCCACTGATATGGATATTATCGCGTCCTACGATAAGTGCGAGCCCGATTCTTTCCTCCTCAGCAGCGAGAACATGCCTCTCTACCCCGTGAGCACGGCACCTGCCAGTGCCTGGATGAAGCGCAGCGACCAGAAGCTCCGGGACGCCATCAGGGACAAGCCCCGAACCATCTTTGAGTGGCGCAAGAACGCTTCTCTCAACAAGCCCTTGACGGCGCAATCGGGCGAGGAGAAGTTGACACCCGGCGATCACAACGTCTGAGATGTTTTTCTGATTCATATACCATTCTTAATGCATATTACCCGGATCTTTACCAATGGGGGCGTGTGATGATAAATACGGCGTATCAAAATTGGCAACCTTTGCTACTGTTCTTGTTCGATAATTGGGTGCGATTTGCTCTTCATTGGGAGCCCGGAAAACAGGGCTGGGGTTTTTTGAGGGGCGAAGATGGAACTTTGCATACATCATGGTTGTCTGAGATAGTCAACTAGCGTGCTCTTTTTGAAGTTTGAAAATACAACAAAAGTATGATGATATGTTATTATTGTCTAAGTGATTAGACAATGTCTCAAACTACGAATGACGTCGAATGATTCGAACGCTCTCCAATACTGATCCAGGGTAGTAGGGCATCAACCACAACTTGCACCACACGAACGAGTGCCAATTCAGGCTCAGATAGGATTGACAATATCCGTATCTCTGGGGTTTTGCAAGGATTTCACAACCCTTTTTTATTCATGGTTCTCGGTGGTATCAACTGATCGGCATTGAGTTAATCTCGTTCCTATCTGGAACTTGTTTGTCAACCACAATCACAGCCACAACACTACACAATCCAAGTTGAAATACCACATTCCAGCAACTAGTCCCGGGCAATGAAGTATCATGAGCCTAGGAATTCCATGGCATTTGCGTAAATGACCTCACATGCAGGAGATTCCTCTCCTACTCGGCGTCGTTCATAGCCCGTTCTTTTCAGTACTATCGCCCCCAACTCGCTGATGAGCACTGCTATTATAGACTCAATCAAGTAGGCCCAGCTGCAAGATTGTATAATTTGATAGTCAATGGCCGTCAAGGTACGATGCAATGATGCATACGGAGTGCTAGTACGCAGTCTCGTTCTTTGGTTCTCCTCGGCATGGACTTCCTCATCGGCACGACTTTCCAATAGACTCCTCAATCAGACTCATAACTCTCCTCACACTACATCTCATCACTCTTTGAATCCCGCGATGAGTCCAACATCTTGCTTCAACTCGTAGTTCACCATGGCAGACCGGCAGACAACTCAAGAAGCTCCTCCCCGAGAAGATAACGGGGGCGTCAACATTCCCGACCCCGTCCCTTCAGACCAGAGGACGTTGATCCTCCATCACACTTCCGCAAACCAAGCTTGGTGGAGTAGATTCAGAAACCCCATCATCGTGGCCGGCATCGCATTGCTCCTCAGTCCCCTTACTTTCTTCTGGCCGAGTGAACAGCCAATTGATCCTAAGAATTACGCTGAGCGGACGAGGAGGATTCTGAAAACTACGCCGTAGGTAGTTGATCGTCCCTGGGTTTGGCTGTTGGACTGACGAGTTTTGGGAGACTGATTGATGGGCATAATGATTTGCCCTTTATGCTCCGGCTGGAATTGAAGAACCGTATCTATGATGATCGGTTTGACTTTACGAATAAGCTCTTGGGTCATACTGATTTGCAGAGGCTGAGGCAGGGTATGGTTGGTGGGCAGTTCTGGAGTGTCTATGTTGACTGCGATGAGCAGCAGAAGCACTTTGAAGACCCTTCCGTAAGTCTTCCCCCCCCATCGCCTATCTGAACATATCCTCGAGAAACCCTTCACTTACTTATCATGTAAGTGGCTCGTCCGCGACACCCTCGAGCAAATAGACGTCACCCGTCGCTTCATCCTCCAACACCCCAACGACCTCTACTTCTGCACCACCCCCTCCTGCGTCCTCCAGGCCTTCCAAACCGGCCACATTGCCAGCATGCTCGGCATCGAAGGCGCCCACCAAATCGGCGGCAGCATCGCCACCCTCCGCCAGGTCTTCGAGCTCGGCGTCCGCTACATCACCCTCACGCACAACTGCGACAACGCCTTCGCCACCGCGGCATCGACCGTCGCGGCCGGGGGTGCGGACGTAGGACTGACGAGGTTGGGCGTCGAGGCCGTCAGGGAGATGAATAGGTTGGGTATGATGGTTGACCTGGCGCATGTCTCGCATCAGACTATGAGGCATGTGTTGGGCGTGGCGAGGGCGCCGGTGATTTTCTCCCATTCGGGGGCTTATGGCGTGACGCCGCATCTGCGAAATGTGCCGGACGATGTGCTTCGACAAGTCAAGCGGAACGGGGGTATCGTCATGGCAGTCTTCGTCAACCGGTTCCTGAACATAGAGCACCCATCCCAAGCGACGATCCACGACGTGGCGGACCACATCCTGCACATCGCCTCAGTCTGCGGGTGGGAGTGCGTCGGGATCGGGGCCGACTTCTTCGGCATGTCGAACGTCCCCGTCGGCTTGGAAGACGTGTCCAAGTACCCGGGCCTCATGGAGGTTTTGATGCAGCGGGGCGTGACGGACGAGCAGGTGAGGATGCTGGCGGGGGAGAATGTGCTGCGTGTCTGGGGGGAGGTGGAGAGGAGGGCGAAGGAGATACAGAGGACGGGGGAGAGGCCGGTGGAGGAGGAGTATGAGGGGAAGAAGTGGCATAAGGGGTTCGTGGGGGATCCGTATATGTTGAGGGGGAGTTTGGAGGAGGCTATCGCGAATGGGGCGGTGGATGAGGAGGATGCGTGGAACTTGGATAGTGAAGGGCGTCCGAAGCTGGGGAATAAGAAGGGCGGAGGGCAAGAGTAGGTAGGGGAACAACAGTTGTGAGCATTATGATGAGACTGACTCATGTCTAATCTGACAGTGTAGGTGTTGTTCTTCTTCATTAGGTACAGTGAGTGTCGAGATGCTCGCACCTCGGGAGAGTATATATATCCATACATCATAGTACACGGTGGCTCAGATAATCTTCATTTACCAAGTCGTCGTTGTTGTTGTCCTCCTCGACACAGCACAGCCGAGCCCTACTTACAGGGTGAACCTGAAACTAGGATGCCAATCACCCATGTTTACGAGATCCTCCTCCGGCACGTTGAGACGGTAGTCACGCTCGCCCGCCGCGCGCTTCCTGTTCTCATACCACATACCCACAAACATGAGCGTCGCCGCCAGTGTGCCCATCCACATCATGCCCAAGGCTGTTCCGTAACCGGTCTTGTAGATGGGGCTCTCTTCAAGGAGGAAGATGTTGGCGCCGATGATGCCGGCGACATTGCCCAGGGTCACCTGGAGAGCGGAGCCGAAGGAGCGCTTCCAGTGGCCGGAGAGGTTGTTCTGCAGCCAAGCGAGACAGATAGGCGTGGCGATGTATCCGCCGGCGTTGATGAGGAAGACGGCTGCGAACTTGTAGTCGCGGGACTTGCCGCCCTGTTCGAGGAGCATGGCGTAGCCGATGGTGGCGATGCAAGCGCCCGTGAGGATGAAGCCGTAGCGGTGCTTGAGACGGTCGGAGAACCAGGCGGAGAGGACCATGACGCCGGCCGAGAGAACGTACACGGGGATGGTCTGGACCTGGGCCTCCTCGGCCTTCCAGCCGAACTCGAGCAGGATAATGGGCATGAAGAACACGCCGGCATAGCCAGTGGTGCCGATGCCCATGTACATGAAGGCGCCCAGCCAGATCTTCCAGTCCCGGAGGATGCGGGTGTAGGCGAACTTGTTCAGGGTGTCCATGCGGCAGGCATCACCAGTGTCCTCGGAAACACGGCGCTGGACGAGAGCCTTTTCCTCAGCGGTGAGGAAGCGGGCTTGTTCGGGCCAGTCCGCGATGAGGAACGAGGCAATGATGGCCAGAAAGGCCGTGATGGCACCTTCAATGATGAAGATCCATCGCCAGGCAGACATGCCCTTGTCGCCGCCGAGGCGAGCAATGGCATAGGCGAGCAGACCGCCAAAGGCACCGCCGACGAGGGTACTGCAGAAGAAGAAGGACATTCGCTTCTGGAACTCGTGGCGCTTGTAGTACATCGAGGTCACGTAGATGATGCCGGGGAGTACTCCGGCCTCGAAGACACCGAGCAGGAATCGCAGGGCAACGAGGGAGCCGAATGAGTGGACGAAGCCCATGCACATGTTGATGATGCCCCAGATGAACATGAGGCCCGACAGATAGAACGAGGGGCGGACCTTGCGGATGAGGATGTTGGAGGGGACCTCAAGCAGGATGTAGGGGATAAAGTAGACCTGTTGTCGTTAGTACAGCTCGTCCCTATCGCCGGAGTCTCGGGGGCCATAGTCAACTTACGAAAAGAACAATGTTGAAACGGTTGCCCGAGAGGTCGATCTCCTCGGGCATGCCCTGGATCCTTGCATTGCTGATGTTGATCCGATCGAGGAAGGACATCATGTAGATGATGAACAAGGTTGGGTAGATACACAAGTCCAACTTCATGAGTAGCCTGCGCTCCACCTTAGGATCGATCGGCATGATGTCGTCCGACGAGGGCGTGCCGGGGATACGAGCCTCGTCCGCCACCGTTGGCGTCTTCTCCTCGGTAATTGACATGTCGGATCTCGCAGAGAGAAACTTGAAGGGGGCCTTGAAGGAGCAGAGCCAGTAGAGAGGGCAGCCGTTGTTCACAGACGCCAAACCGGGACGGAGCAAAGATCAACTTCGCTCGAAATAGTCTGACCGGTAGTGATGCCTTTTGACGTATATTAACCTGCGGGAAGAGGCAGGGAGGATGATTGTTGTCTGGTAAACACAAGAGCTCCTCGGAGAGGCAAGAAAACGGACAAGACTGGATTTCTTGGCTCAATATAAGGAGCTTGACGGTTCATGCCGCATTGCCGTCGTGTAAGGGATCACGAAAGCCAGGGGCCAGCCGCGATGCCACATTGCAGGAGGATCAACTAAGTGCATCCCGGTTGTGGCACCAAGAACACCCATCGCCATGTTCCAGCTCCTGCCGGTGGCTGCTGGCACGTTTCAACGTTGACCAACAAAACGTGGTCGTTTCACTCATTTCGAGCCGGTGGCTTATGCTGCATTCGCTTTCCACGCCTCTCGCTTCCTCACCTACAAGCGTCTCCCTCGTCGATAATGGGGGCCGAGCCGTCTCGAGGCATGTAAGCTAGGGTCCTGTAGGCCAAGAGGGGAAGCAATTCATACTTGAGTACTACATTGTCCATCTCCTCTGCCCATTGTATAACGTGAGTGGCTGTGACGAGTGCCTCCTGAGTGGAGCGCTGACGTGGGGAGGATCTTCACCTCGCAGGGAGGGTGGAGGAAATATCAAGAGCCCGGCTAGATGAGGGGCAGGACATCCCGTCAGCCAACGGGAGGAGGTAGTGATAGTCGAGGCTCTTGCGGCTGAACAAGGATCCCTGGTGAGATCATGGCTCCGTGCTCAAGCCGCTCCCGTGAGGAGACCAGCTGAGATCCGACTCATCAACTTACGAGTCAATGTGTAGCAGGTCGATGGAGATTGGTGATGGCGGGTCTCCGTTGTCACAGTGAACAAGGTATTCACAGTCGAACGATGTAGCTTCGATTATTGGGTAAAGAGAGGTGAAATCGTGGGCCTCCACTCCCGCAACCCATGGATGGCACTTGTTCGGCCAAAGCGGTTCCTTGTCGCGATCGCACGTGGCGGATGAACCCAGAACAACCCCTTCGCGTGTGCCTGAACGGTGAAGATCTCTTGCAGAAACTGCAATGTGATGAAGGAGCTTCACTTGCTGCGGCGACGTAAAACTGGTCTCAAAGTTCGCGGATCTGACGCTTCTCATCCCATCAATGACTCGCGTTCACTGGAGAACTTACCGACAACCCCCTCCTTCAAACCCAGCCGTCCAAGTCAAGAGCCGAGAATAGACGTCTGCTCAACTGGAGAGCGTCTGCCGTGTAGAGTAGCATTCGCGTTTAGTTAACAAAGGCACATGAACAGCCGCATAGCGTTGATCTTTCGGAGTGGTGTGACGCCTTGGCAGCCCTGGCTCGGCCGAAACAGCGGTTCACCAGTCCCGAATGCCAATGTGCCAATGTGCCACTGCCGTCTTAGCGGCCGCCTTCCCGTCCCCTGTCTTCCGTTCGAACAATCCAGATGTCAGAGTCTCAGCAGCGCCGGACCCTGGACCCCGGCAGTTGACGAGGCTCCGGCGGACATCGACCAACAAAACAGTCGTATCGGGCCATCATCCACAGAGGGCTGGATCCATCCAGGGAGGCAACACCATGGAGGGGCTTCGTAGGATCGGGACTTGAGTAACAAAAACCTCGACAGCCTTGGGATCGTTGGTTTTTCTACCGGAAACGGCGTGTGTTGGCGACCCTAGGGACGGAACTGGTCTCTCCGCAGTCCCCTCTCAACGGAGACATCTCGAACTAGCAAAGCGGGACTAGGAGATTGATCATCCTCAAGATGGCTTCATAACGGAGATGGCCTGCGCGGCCAGGGCGCCTTTTCGACTCGAGCTTGCCTATGCCTTCATGCACTATTTTCGTGAAGTATTGACGCCTCAACCCTTGCTCGCCTTGCCAAAGACTCGGAATTTCCCAGGACTCGATCGGTGGATCTAGGCTCTCGCTTGATCAAATGAACCAACAGTCGGGGAGATTGTCATGGTGAGACGGTTGCGAGGGCAGAGCTTTGAGTCTTGTCAACGCCCACGAAAGGGTGCACGATGGTCTTTCTAGGCCCAGGCCGGTCCGCACATAGATGCCGATGCTACGTGCGCAGAGAAGAATTCGCCATTCGAGCACGTTGTGCTCGACACGAATCCCACTGTAGCATCCGGGAGTAGGTCCCTGCCCCTTTCTACCAGGGCTCTAGGCGCCTCTCCCGTTCATGATCCTCCTCTCTTCAACCGCGGGAGATCTGGCGTGATCGCCCTTTGGCTTTGCAGAGACGAGGAGTTCAGGAGCAGAGAGTGAGGTTCGTGAATGAAGAGTACCGGCGTCAGCGTGGTTATCACTATGGCCAGCACGAGCCATACGCTGCCAGTATGCAATTCCCATCGCCTGGAATTTGAGCCATGGACTCGGGAATGAAAACAAACAGAATCCTAAGAATCTGGATGGTATGTCTGCTGTTGGCTTGTCGAGAGCGCCTATTGCCGGGAGTGGCTGCCGGGGGTCGAGATCTGGTTGTACCACACACCACTCTGGCCTCGGGTCTCGAGACCGCACCCTGGCTCACCGGCAGCTGAATCTGTTTATCCGAACTTGGAACGTTGTGGCTTTGCGCAAGCCATCTTGCCCGACTCCTTGGCAATGGTAGCCCCGTTCGTATGCATTTGTTGCATCGTCGCTCGCCCTTCTAATGATGCCATGCCGAATCACCACATCATCCTGGCCGTCAGCGTTGCTCCTGTCTCAGGAGACGGACTTCAAGTTGGAATCAAGCCATCGGCCATGGGAGAGAATCTCTCAGCGCGAAATCCTGTAGAAGCTGGTTCTCCTCTCCATGAAGCGAGTGATCGTCAACTCAGAAGGGCCACTTCAGAAAAAACCGCTCGATGTGGGAATACAGCAACATCCACCTCTAGTCTGAAGCCAAAAACACCACGGCCCACTGTAGAAGCACATGCGTTGAACGTGTAGATATCCTCCGAGGCAGCTCCGGACCCGAACGCTGCGACTCCGTCGGATTTTGACGCTTCCATAGCCTCAACACCGTGGGTCCGTCGGAGTTCCCCTGGTTTACTCGACGGCGTTGACCCTTGCTTGAGGTATCCTTCCCCTGAAAAAACGTGGTTCATTATCCACGCCTGAGGATTTTGTTCTCACCAATGCGCTGATTGTCCACTGACGAGCATTGAGCCTCTGCGGCATGAACTTGCGTCTTTGACAAAACGACAAGGGTGGACCCAGAGTCAAGTGCCCTCCCATAGAGATCCCCCCTGTTGAGGAAACTGTCTGGGAACTGTCGAGTACGAAAACAGAATACCCAAAGCCAGCTGGGTACCGGATTTCCCTGATGGTAGGGGCCACAGTGTGACACATCTGGATATGCCAACCCGTAGACATGGTTCGGCGGTGGTGAGAGACCTTCTCTCGGTGAATATGACCCCAAAGAGTCAGGTCTTTGCGACAGACCATGCCGGGATTCCATTTCCCAACCTATCCCCCGGCTTGCGGACACGCTCTCGTGCTCCTGAGCCAAAAAAGAACGACTCTGGGCCGCCTCCTTGGACGGGTTCCTCCTCCCATATATCTTCGAGGTCCCGACGATCCGAGCTTGAGACCGGCCCTGGACGATTCTTGCCACTGGAAGGTTCTCTAAACCAAGGCAACAGGGCGAACATCCACCATGGCGACACGCAGCGCGAGTCCGACCGGAAACAATGCGCACATGCTTTATATCCCCATCGCAATCTTTGGTATACTTTGCCCAATATTGGTGGCGACTCGGACATGGGCACGGCTGAGAAAGGGAGGCCACCTTGGTCTTGATGACTACACTATCATCGCATCCCTGGTAGGACATGGCACCCAACTAACGGATTTTCGGCATCAGGCACTAACCATCCTCTCTGCAGGTTTTCGCTTTGGCGTCGAGTGCGGTGGAAATAGCTTGTGAGTCTGGATCTGGAGGACGAACCGATGACAACAAGAGCACTTGGCTGATGCCCTTTAGCATGCCACTTCGGCTTTGGTCGGCATTCGACATTGCTAGAACCGGAGAATAAGATTGAAGCTCTCAAGGTTGGTGTTTCTCGATGGCCCTAGGTTGTGGGAGGCGCGTGTGTGCTGACGAGATTGCCATTCCAGTTCTTTTACGTATGTCAAGTCACATACAAGGCGTCCATCAACTTGACCAAGTGCTCGATCATTCTACTTTACCTCCGAATCTTTGGCAAGATTAGGTGGTTCAAATGGATGTGTTGGTTTCTTGTCTCATGTGTCGCCATATATGCGGTCTCTTCGGTTATCGCAACCATCTTCCAATGCACGCCTGTTCCTCGAGCGTATAACAAGGAGATTGACGGAACTTGCATCGACAACGGCATGTTCTGGTATGCGAATGCGGGGTTTTCCATCGCGACGGACCTGATCATTCTCTTCATGCCAATGGCGCCCGTTTATCGTCTTCAAATCCAGCAAATCCAGAAGGTCGCACTGGTTATTGTCTTTGCTCTCGGTGGCTTTGTCGTCATCACATCCTGTCTGCGGGTGACCACAATCGACATGGCGGCCAACACAAGCGACGTAACTTATGATGTTTCTTCCACAATGTGGACAATCATCGAGATGAACGTTGCTATATTTTGCGCATGCCTGCCAATGTTGCGGCCGCTCATTGTCAAGTTCTTCCCCAAGCTCATGCCCAAGAGCAGCAGCGCCAACCAGAAGTACGGTGACCCCAGCTACGGGACAAAGTCATTCGCGCACAGTCAAGCACGCGACAAGAGCGAATGGATTCAAATAGACGCCGGACGCAATGGTATTCCCATGACTTCTGTGAGAAAGCCCGGGTCAACGGGGAGCGAGGAGAGCATTCTGGGGACGGCCGTGGAAGGCGGTCCCAGCGCTCCGCCTCCGTGGCCTGCAGAAAGCGCTGATATGGCGATTCAAAAGACGATTCAATACAGCGTTGAGTATTCTAAGCAAAAGCGGTGAGGCGGGAGGAGCAGGAGAAGCGACCGTTGACTAATTCTCGTGCCCGACTTGAACGTCTCGAACTTGGAGGCGATGCGATGACTGATCATGATTTGCTTTGTTGCTTTGCTAAAGTATTTTTAATAGGCTCGTTCGCGTGAAACCGTGACGGCCGGACGACTCGAAGAATGGATAGGGCTAGATAGAGGTGAATCGACACAGAGTCTCAAACCCTACACAAGCAAGGATGGCACCTCTTGAACACGATGTTGTCTTCTGAGTGAACGCCACTGATTCTTTTGGGCTGGGTTCCGTCGTTGGCTTGAGTTCAAACAGTGTTGATCTTTCGTGTTGCCTCGCCAGCGATCTCACGTACAATGATGAATGGTCGAACAGGAGTCGAAGGCTCTCAGCGGAGGTTGCAGGTTCTTAACCGACGCAACCCAATTAAAACAACGACTGAAAGCTTGAGACTAGTACTTAAACTAGTTGACTGAGTAATACGCGAGTCGATGAGCTGCAGCGGATGAAACCCAATGGCCGCGGAATCGTGCTGTTCTCCCTCGACAATTCAACCAACAACCGAGAAACGACGTCGAGAATGGAGGCTGTTCTGGGGACCCCAGCGAGATCGACAGCCAGCTGGCTAAACACGGAAGGGGAAAGGGGTGGATTCTAGCCAAGAAAACACCCGCTCAGAGGGTCATTGGGTCCGCATCTTGATCAACACCAGACGACGCGCGTGAGCGAGCTTGACTGACTGCTGTGTCCGAGTTGGGTTTGGTCGTTTGCGGTGTTTCAAAGCTCGTTGATGACTAAAGGTTGGATGCATTGCGGCAAACAAAAGACCCAACACACTCAGGTCATGTTCTGACCCCAGGCAGCGGCGATGAATGGTGCCATTGATGTGGCTCTCCTGACCAACAGGTTGGTCAGAGTCCTGCTGGATGTGCTTGTATTAGTGGTGTTGGGGGGGGACCCTGCGTTGATTTGAACAATCAAATCTCGCGTGAGAGCTGGACCTTTGTGTGGAGATGAGCAATCCTCTGATTCGAAAATCGACCGCCCTCGAGAATGTTCCACAGGTCGCTTGGAGGCAGCTACAATGAGGACATCACGAGCTTCAGCACGGGACGGGGGTCATGTGACTTGGGAAATGCTGAAGCCTTGTACCACGGAGCGGAAAATCGCCACTGCCGCAACCCCTGTTCAACAATCAGGCGTACAATCTGGCACAGGCCAATAGGAGGTCGAGGATAGGGTTGCAGATCTTCAGGCAGCAGCATTTTGACAGAATTGTACGGAGTAAACTCACGAAATTGGCCGCAATGGAGCCGGGCGGCAGCTCCGCTCGTAGGCACCGAAATAACAATTTCATTAGTATAGACGACGCGCCGCGTCCAACATCTTGTATCTGTTTCTGATGGGTTTTTGTTCACCTTGCACTTCTATCGAAGCTCAACTTGTTGTGCATGTGATTTCGTCGTCCTTCTCCATGTTGTTGACGCGTTAGCGCCTGCTGAGCCTCAACCAGCCTCAGACCCCCCTGATTACATACATTCTTCGTACATCAATCTATCCCCCCCCTTCACCCCCCCGCTCCACCATCTAGATCAACAGCGCCTCGACGTGCCGCATCGCATCTACCCCCCCTGCAGCAACGCCAACGGTTAGTCGTTCATGGACTAGACCCTGTCTTTCCATAGACAGCTGCACCAAGACTGCGAAGGGAGACGGAAAGCGCGATAATCAAAAAGTATCTCACCACGTCACGATGGAGTCGTTTCGTCC
>JABFFI010000585.1:0-11699 GCA_013623725.1 Fusarium robinianum | reverse complement strand
GGGGGGGACTTAAGATGAGACGAAAGGTCTGGGTTTTGGGGGGGGATGATGATTTCTACAATGGCAAACGACGCAATACAATAAAAATGACTCCCAAACGAGCGCGCCTATTTGAAACAATGAAACGAATTAAACAGTTCGACTGTTTTGATTCTTGGAATTGCCGTTTCTTTGGGGGGGGTATCTGGATAGAGTTGGTTGATGGTGTAAAGTAAATGACGGGACGTTATGAGCCAACACCAAACCTCATGAGAGCGTGCCGAGAGATTTAACCGAGATTCACGCGCCACCCACTCCACCATCATGAAGGTCTCCCAACTGTATCTTCACTATATCCAAAGTTGACATACAGAGTACTATTACGACACCTCTAAACTATCTCTTTGCCAGAATCCCCATCTTTCTCTCTACGCGCTCCAAGCCTGAGCAGAAACGAACATCTAGAACCCTTTGCTTTCCGCCAATAGACTCCTCTCCCCCAGCGCTACTCGTCTTCTTCCACAATGGTAAACACCACAACCCACCCATCACCACCACCCCCATCCATCCATCCCCATCTCTAACTCTCCTCACCCTCACAGGCCGACAAACTCCGCAACCAGCAAGAACTCGAACGCCTACAGGCCAAGTACATCGGTACTGGCCACCCAGACACCACGAGCTGGGAGTGGCGCACCAACATCCAGCGCGATACCTACTCCTCCATCGCCGGCCACCGACCGCTCCTCTCCTACATCGCACTCGCCGAGAACGAACCCATCGCCAAAGTGCGCGCGCAAATGATTCGGGTGCGTCTACGAATTTCCAATACTGCCGTAATTGGTTCAGTGCTAATTACCATCTTGTCACAGAAAATGGTCCAGCCGTGTGGCGCGCCGCCTCAACGCGAAGTGTAACAAGTCAATCTCTGCCATGATCGCGAGAGAGGGTTTGCATTGGAGTTTGTGACATTTAATCGGGCGACCCGGAATGGCGTTTTGGGCAAGGATACCAATTAATATAAAGAAAAATAGACAGCATCATAAACGCGACACCTCTTGTCTTGCATGCTTGCCATTGTCTTTTGACGATAAATATAAATCAAAATCGCTAGGATTGGGTATCATTTCATAGGCCAATACGTACTCCATCAGTACCGCAACGTGCGGCTGCTCCCTCCGAGTGTCAAGTTGCGACTCGCCTCCATCTCGTGGTCATCGTCCTCATCCACAAGCCGTGTCGGCATGTCCTTGATGTTCAAACTCGAGCGCAGCTTCTTCTCGAGGTCCTCATCCCAGCTCCTCCCATACACCTCCCGAACCATGCCCATCACGCCATCCAGGCCGACCTCCTCTTTGGCGCGCGGCCCGACATGCCAGGTGATGATGTGGTCGCCATCATGACCGACAGGCGGCCGCTCGGTCTTCTTAATCACGTACCCGTGTTTCTCCATCCTTTTGAGGATTACATCCGTCTTGTCCGCTGACACGTTCTGGTCTGCGTTGAGTCGTGTCAGATATCGCCTCAGCTTCTGTTCGCTCAGCTCGCCCGCGTTCAACCAAATCAACGAAACCACCAGAGTGTAGAAAGCTGCGTAGGTTGCCTCTGTGTCTGTACTTGGCGTCTTTGACGGCGGGAGGATGGCCGCCGTGCGGTACGCTGCAGGTAGGGTCGACGAGAGAATGTAGGTGCCTGATCCCGACTTTGGTTGCGACTGACTCTTCATCGCTGTTCCGTGGATTAGCAAAACCTGTCAACTACCCAACATCAAATGGGATGCCTACCTTGACGCTTCTCTGCCAAAGTCATCTTCTCCCTCACTGGCAGCTCCCGCAACTCCATCCCCCAGACCTCTCTCAGCTGTTTCTGCGCCAGAGCGAAGATCCGCTTAAACGCCCTTCCATTATTAGCGAGAACTAGGCCAGAGCCATTAGCTGTCGTTCTTATCCTTGGTGCTTTCTTTTCTGGGCCTACCTTTCTCTCGAATCGCAGTCTGCCTGATCGGTGTTCTTGAATACTCGCACGAGATCGCGTATCGGACCATCTTCTTCACCAGCTGACCATCCGCCGTCTGAAAAGGGAATGAGTATTCGGCCATGTCTGCTTGGCTCTGTTCGATATCCTGCGTTGATGCGTCTAGGTTGTTGCGATTGCGCTGATGAGGGCGGGCATCCTCATCGGGGTCTTCATCCTCGACCTGCTAGCGTGTTAGGCAAAGGAGGGCTTGCTTTCAGTGAATCATCAAGCCTACCTGACGGCGCCTTCTTTGAGGAGGCATTATAGCTGTAATTATGGAGATCTCTTGGCCCCGCGACAACTGAGGAATTGGAAATTGTAGGCACCGATGGAAAATGGACAAAGAATTAGAAAGAGAACATAAAGAGGAGGGGGATGTTTGCGCGTGCATGGACGCGATCGTTGAGCTTCCTAGGCAAGCGCCTGGCAATTAAAGGACTACCTACCTAGGTAAGTAGTTCCCCACCACTCTTATCGATAATTGCTTATCGCTTATCGGATTAAATTTCGCCGTCGATCAAATACATCAAAGCCCGTCCATTCTCCTCTATAGCGTCCACCATCCCGCCTCGCTGGATTGTCGAGTTTTTATGCTCCATTAATGGGATATTCCTTTCAATTAGAACGCCTTCGATGATCTCGAGTGCAGCCCGTGTGCAGCGCATCTGCCTAGCATGCCGCTCCGGCCTGGCGCAGCGCATTCTTGTCCCGCGCATCCATGCCATACCTCGTCGTGATGGCTTCACTTTTCAGCGGCGCTTTGCCTCGGACGACGTCCAGACGGACAAGGATACGGCCGAAACAACGATAGACAGTTCACCTACCCCCGAGCCGAACCAGCGACCGAAACCGCAGCCGGTGGTCCCAGTGCCCACAGACGGTCCTCCGTCTTGGTCTACACCCGGTCCTTACGAACGAGCCGCCGACGGGTCCGGAGCTTTACACCCCAGTCTACCTTCGTGGTACAAAGGCATTGTTCACAACGAACCATTGACAGTCCCTGCTCTGGGTGCCGCCGTCAACGCCATCGTCCTCGACAATCCAAACTCGCTTGCTTTCAAGAAGCAAAAACCCACTACGCACCTTGCGGAGGAAAAACCGTTACATCCTTTTGAAGCCATTGAGTGGGAAGGGCTCGAGGCCAAGGAGAAGGGTGAAAACGCAGAGACAGAAGAAGTCTGGGCGAATATCAGCGACCTCCGTCCGAAAGGAACCAGAGTCTTGCGGGAGTCCGACTTTGAAATTTTGATTCAAAAGCTCTGGGATGGATTTACGACTACACAGCTGAGGGACTATTTCCGGAGCTGCCCGGTTGAAGTCGAGGATTTGGATGAGGTTGACTATCCATGGGTTCAATACCAGACCCCCTGGTCTCCCTTTCACTCCGTTGAAAAGCCTACCGGCAATGACAAGTACAACATGGTGCGGAGGATTGTTCTCACCAAGTGGCAAATTCAACTCCTGGAGCACGTCAACGAGGTCGGACGGAAGTCTATCGGGATAGCGCAGGAATTCTTCCCCTTTCTCATACGCAAGTCCATCATCGAACCCCCGTGGCCATTGACCATACTAACAGTTCCTCCAGACAACAACGCCAGTATCCTCGAGGAGCTATCGAGGGACTTCCTCGACGAAGGTTCTGGAGAAAAGATGGCAGTTGCGCCCAAGTCTCATCGGCTCACCATCACTGCCAAGAAAGCAACCACCTTTACTATTCTCGCCCGTCTCGACAGCACGATGAAAGTCCTCAAGTCCCGAACCATCCCTATAACCCGGTGCGGCGAAGATGTACCCTCGGCGCATGATCTCAAGGAACTAGGTCGCCTCACTAGCTCCTCCCTCAGCCTCATCAAGGAAGAGGGCGAAATGGTAAATGGCAACCCTTCATCCGACTCGTGCATACCTCTCATACTAAACGGATACCTTAGAAAATCAGAGTCATTTGGCGTCCGGACCGCCTATACGACAAACCGCTGACCGAGGATCTTGGAGACATCATCTGCAGACTCGTAACTAACCACAACGTTATGGGCTCTATTAAAATGATCCACCAAGTCCCTGCTTTCAAAGCAAACGCCGACCTCACCGGCCACTTTGTGAACTACCAGCGAGAAGTCAAGAGCATGGCTTGGAAGGATAGACTCCGGCCCTGGCTGAGATATGTCCAGCCGGCAAGCAAAAGGTCCGACCCAGCTTCATCCCCGGCTTCATCCAGCCTTGTCCAATCCCTAGCTCTCACAAAGTACGGCGCAGCTGAAGACAGTATGTCACACACCACCACCGCTACGTTCGGGCACATCCTTCATAGCCAGAAACGGGGAACCATACGCAGTCTCAGTCGCGGCCGACGCATCCTGGCCCCTTTCATCCCCCATCCTGCATCCTTCTCAGCCCTTGAGCCCGACAACGGTGAACCGATCACTCAGTCAACCTCCATCATCCTCAACTTCGCGCCCTGCGTAGACCTCAGCCTGGAGGAGGGCAAAAACGGTGCTGCCATCCAGATCCGCCTCCCGGTCGACCCCGAAACCGACTTTGCCAATTTCTCAATTCCCGACAATGCCACCGTCTACTGTGTTGACCAGTGGCAAACCGACGATGTTCTGCTACCCGGCGAGAGCGTAGACGTGCGCTTTGCACAGCAGCTCCACAGGCCCTTGGATATCAAGCAGCCGGGTATTCAGCAGTATCTCGAGCAGTCCGAGTTCAACCTCTCACGAGGCCGCCTCAAGACCCCGAGCGAAGCGACCATCTCTGTTCCTGATTCATGGCTGGATCTCCGGGAACGCAATAGCAAGGAATTCACAAAAGACGTCGACGTCAAGTACTCCTTCCGTGGTCTCGAGATCCACCAGACCGTCGAAATACCCTGGCGCGGCCACACCTTGCGCTACTCAAGTATTGAAGCAGGCCAGCACGGCGGCCAGCGCCAGGAGCTTGTCCTTCAGGCAGGGAACGCCAGCAACCCTATGGAGGAATTCAAAAGTGAAAAGCGCCGGCTCTTCCTCAAGCTGGTGGAAGAAGTCGCCAAGGGACAGTACTTCTCGTGGGATGAGGGATACAAGTCCGTCAAGCAGCGCCAGCTTGAAGATTACAGCTACAACCTCCCCGAGCAAGAACTCACCGATGATATCATTGTGGACCACGACAAATTTGATAAGCACGGCCAGTTGAACATGAAGCGATATGAGATGCAGGAGGGTGGGCAGGAGGGTGAGCAGGAGGGTGAGAACGAAACCGAGGACATGGTCACGAAGCGCGACGAGGGTGCCGAGAAGGATCAAGACAACGGTTCCGAAGGCCTCGAAAAGCCCAACCAGGACCCTAAGCCCCCAACAACGAAATCCGACCCCTTGCCCGAAAACACATACGGTCTCACGGAACAGGAGCTCTCCGAGGTCGCTCGCGGCTCACTCGGCCAGTACGACCCATCCAGCAAAGACCCATTCCAGTCAGGGCCAGATGACGAATACACCCCGAAGAACAACTTTACCGAGAACTGGCAGGAGATGAGCAAGCCTGAGGAGACCAAGGACATCGCGCCTCAAACCATCGATGACCTCTTGTCCGGCGGTAAATCCTCAACAGGGGATACCGCCGCCGCCGCCACCACCACCACCACCACCAAACCTCCCGCAGGCGAAGCGGACGAACTCGCGTTTCTAGATGAACTCAGTCCCAGAGAATCGACGATGGAACGAGCACAAGATGGCAAATCACCAACAGGAGATACCACCGCCGCCACCACCGCCGCCACCGCCGCCGCCATCATCACCGCTGCCACCATCACCAAACCTCCCGCAGGCGAAGTGGACGTACTCGCGTTTCTGGATGAATTCGGTCCCAGAGCATCGACGCTAGAACGGGCACAAGATGGCAAGGGCGACGCCAACCAGGACCAGGTTGTGAAATCAGAGAGCAAGCCTACTAACGCACAAGACTTTGACAACATCTTCAGCCTCGGAGAGGGCGCTTCGACACGGCAAAACAAGCCCAGCAACAAGACCAAAGCGAAGAGCCCAACCAAACACACCAAGTCGACCAGCCAGAACCAGCACACCAAGCATACCAAGCTGATCAAGTCGACCAAGCAGAGCACACCGACCAAACAAAGCACACCGACCAAGCAGAGCACACCGACCCAGCAGAACACGCCAACCAAGCAGAGCACACCTACCAAACAAGACAAGCCTACCAAACCCTCCAAGTCGTCCGAGCCTCAAAAGTCGTCTAGATCCCAAAAGTCATCTAGATCTCAGAAGTCGTCCAGGTCATCTAAAACGGCCAAACCCAAGAAAGTCGAAAAGCCGGTGGACCCCTTCTTGGCTCAATTCGCCTCCCGCATGGGCATGGGAGGCAAAAGGTAAAGGAGCTTGCACACATAGAGACAGACGAGACAAAGGATGCTCGGAGACGGAGCAACCAAGGCTGCTGCACTGGGTCCTCTGAGAAGAAAAGGAGATGTGGAGGGATCGGGAAGAGAGGTGTCATCAGCAGCGGCAGTTGGATAACACACCTTGTATAACATGTAACATTAGGATGTAGAGTCACATACGATACGTTAGTAGTATAAGAGCGTGGGGGATACCTAGACAGGCATGAAGCATGGCATGACATGAGAATCCAAATGATACAGCTTTGCCGACTCCATAACCGAGTTCCACGTGACATTTGAGTCAAGACGCAGCAATGCTTCTCACAACACCAAGATAATACTTAAAATTGGGGCCGTCAAACACTATATACACTATGAAACAAAGGTAGTTATACATACTAAAAAAACGTACAATGGCCTAATCGCGGCTTTTCTCCAAGGCCCCATTTTATAAAGTTCCCATTGTTGCCACGCTACCTAGGTACGGTACCTACCTAAGGTACCTCTAGAGTACCTAGGTAGGTACCTACCCGATATAGAAGGCCTCGTTTGTCCCCAGAAGCTTGGCATCTCCCCAAAACAACCGACCTACTCAACCGATTCATCACACATTCCTCATGTCTACACCAGAGCACCAGCATTGGCTCGCGCCGTACGAATTTCGCCATGGCATTCAGGCTATATTAGGAGCAGAAGTGCAGCTGCAACGCCACGAGATTCTGCACCATCTCCGTGGGTATCTAGAGCAGCGCCATCGAGAGGAACTATACTGCCAGCTCCGCGCGCCGTTTCGCATCGACTGGCTCTCGAAACTCGACCGCTCACAGGCTCTCGACTTTCGGAACAAGACAGTTCCGGTCTATCTTCTCGCCGGCGACGCAGAAAAGAGAGGCCTCACTGGGCTCCTTCTCATGGTTATCCACAACTACCTCTACCGCAGATGGTTCCGCCCCTATCGTTCCGACATCGAACGTGGTCAGTTCGTGGCCAAAGTCATCCTTGACATCGGACAGCCGGACACCAAAGATGAAGGCTCGGCCATCGACCTGGCGATGCGCATGCACGCCACACTCAATACCCATCTCGATAGCATCAGAGCGCCGCAGTTTTACACGACCCGACCCCTATTTAGGGCCATGGCTATCGTGATCCCAGGCCAAAGTTATTACACTTGTGGCCTTGTATCTTGTGTTGCTACCATGTCTGTCCTGATTGTCCTCACTGGCGAAGATAGAGGGCTGAGCGCGCCTATTTCATTTGACTCGATCGCTGATCGAGCCGAAGCCATCACCGTCGGCGGCAAGGCAGGCGTTCGAACCCATCTGGAGACGGCAATCGACTTTATCATTTCCTTGGAGGAACGCGAGGAGGGTGCTTTCGGTCCACAGCCCGACCCGATTGCCTCCACAGACGCCTCGGCGCTTGACTACCGGGGCAGAGAGTGGCTTTACGAGGATGTGCAGATAATGGCAGAACGACTGGGATGGAATGGCGAGCCGCTGGTTGGTCCCAGCTCACAGTGGGTAGATACAGACAAGTACCCTAGCTGGACTGGCTCCGGAGCTCAGGCGGATGCTGTCGTGACGGAGTGCCTGGAACAAAATGGGTGGAGGCTCCATGCTAAACTTTGCCGCTGTAGTGATTCCGCGAGTCTTGTAGGATCAGGGCGGAGACATGGGGGGGTAGAGCAAGAAGAATAGCTTACTCGGCACGACTGACGTGTTGGCAGCTGCCATCTCGGGTGTCCTGGCATGTTTACTATACAGAAATAGAAGGGCCCTAGAAACCTCGCAGTCCTATCCTTGCTCTGTCTTACACCAAACAACTCCCAGTTCCGAGAGTCGATATGCAGCCGCTGGCGTGAGTGAAAGTAGGTGAGGAACCTGAGAGATAATGGAAGCGGTTATAATGTC
This sequence comes from Fusarium robinianum, assembly GCA_013623725.1. Lineage (NCBI taxonomy): Eukaryota > Fungi > Ascomycota > Sordariomycetes > Hypocreales > Nectriaceae > Fusarium > Fusarium robinianum. Next base: position 3,416 of record JABFFI010000585.1, on the reverse strand, counting down.
ATTAAGGGCCCATATGCGAAGATAATAAGTTATTAAGCGATTAATCCCGGCCATATCAAGAGATTCATAGACTAGGAGCTCGGATAGGGCCGAAATACTTAGAACAAAATAATAATCTAGAGTTTAGAAATGCATAATAAAGTATAGATAGGATTACATCTCCTAGCACTTACTTATTAATATCTATGATAGTGGCATTGCTCCTTCTTCTAACTCTATTGGCTGGGCTCCTATGTTAGATATAAGGGAGAGGGCAAGAACTCTCTGGGTCAGGTCTATGACTTCCTGTCGCTAAACTGAAACTGTGAACATCGGTGTGTCCTATTATAGGTCTTTTTCTCACTTGACCCTATATATAATTCGGTAGGTGGGCATATACTACCCAAACACGTTTATTGCTGGCCCTCGTAGCGACTCGGCAAAATCCTCGACCATTATCCAGTCCCCGCACCCGAGTTCCGATATCCTTAGGACCAAGTTCCCGGAGTTTATTATAGCTGGGATAACCCTTCTTCCACCAATGCGTACGGGGCCTTGATCGTCCATATGATGGGTTCTAGATCGCAGGGCAAGTGTCTTGATGGCTCTCACAAACGCACCTTAGATTCCAAGGTGTGAGAGCTTCGAAAAGATTTCGCAGAGAGGCGCATCGAAATAAAAGAAGGGGGCGTGTAAGATTTCTCATTTCGCTACAATGATAATTTTCTTACTCTTAATCGTCTCTTCGTTCACCCAATTCTCGCTCATCGAACAGAAGTGGGACGCTCATTCATGCTAGCAATCTAGAAACCGCCTGCAAACCCGATTCCATCGTGTACTTAGTTAGCCCCAGCGTTAGTTCATACATCTCGCAACCAAGGGCACCCGATTTAGTCAGTGGGACTGCGCAAACCATCCGTCAATCATAATCACGATCACAATCAAGATGGGCACAAATCATTCACATTCACATCAAGAAAACAGAATTGCATGAATCACTTCTTGACTCTATTTTTTTTCGTTGTTGTTCTGCACAACATGACAAGTTCCGGCGCATCAGGCCTTTTTTTTCCAGCCTCTCATTATGTGCCCCTGACCTCAACCGAGTGCTCATGCAAACCAAGGAAGATCATGTCGTCGTAGAAGTGAGTACATCAGCCCTTGGGCGCGGGATCGGAGTCGTGACATCCCGAGCGAGGAGATTGCATTAGGACCAAGCCGCTTACTTCTTGGCGGCCTTGGCGGCGGACTTGGTGACCTTGCCGGAACCGGCAGCAGCCTTCTCGACGGCCTTGATGACACCGACGGCGACGGTCTGTCGCATATCACGGACGGCGAAACGGCCCAGGGGAGGGTAGTCGGTGAAAGCCTCAACACACATGGGCTTGGAGGGAACCATCTTGACGATGGCGGAGTCACCAGACTTGATGAACTTGGGGGCGGTCTCAGTGGCCTTACCAGTTCGGCGATCGATCTTCTGCTCGATCTCGGCGAACTTGCAGGCAATGTGGGCAGTGTGGCAATCCAGGACGGGGGCGTAACCGGCACCGACCTGACCGGGGTGGTTGAGGACGATGACCTGGGCCTGGAAGGAGGCGGCACCCAGAGGGGGGTCGTTCTTGGAGTCACCAGCGACGTTGCCACGTCGGATTTCCTTGACGGAAACGTTCTTCACGTTGAAGCCGACGTTGTCACCGGGGCGACCCTCAGCAAGCTGCTCGTGATGCATCTCGACGGACTTGACTTCAGTGGTGACGTTGGAAGGAGCGAAGGTAACGACCATGCCGGGCTTGATGATACCGGTCTCGACACGGCCGACGGGAACCGTTCCAATACCACCGATCTTGTAGACATCCTGGAGGGGAAGTCGGAGGGGCTTCTCGAAGGGTCGCTTGGGGATCTCGATGGAGTCAATGGCCTCGAGGAGAGTCTTGCCAGAGAACTTGCCACCCTTGGTCTCACGCTCCCAACCCTTGTACCAGGGGCAGTTGGTGGAGGGCTCGATCATGTTGTCGCCGTTGAAACCGGAGATGGGGACGAAGGCAACAGTCTTGGGGTTGTAGCCGACCTTCTTGATGAAGTTGGAGGTCTCCTTGATGATCTCCTGGAAACGGGCCTCGGACCACTTGGTGGTGTCCATCTTGTTGATGGCGACAATGAGGTTCTTGACACCGAGGGTGTAGGCGAGCAGGGCGTGCTCACGGGTCTGGCCATCCTTGGAGATACCAGCCTCGAACTCACCAGTACCGGCGGCAATGATGAGAATAGCGCAATCGGCCTGGGAAGTACCAGTGATCATGTTCTTGATGAAATCACGATGGCCGGGAGCGTCTGCGAGCAGTTGTTAGCAATGATGCAATGATGGTAATGAGTCCACGGCAACCTACCAATGACGGTGACATAGTAGCTGGGAGTCTCGAACTTCCAGAGGGCAATATCGATGGTGATACCACGCTCACGCTCGGCCTTGAGCTTGTCAAGAACCCAGGCATACTTGAAGGAACCCTTACCGAGCTCGGCGGCTTCCTATTGATGGCAGAGTCAGCATCCTGATCAAAGACATGTGATGTCGTGCACGGGCGTATGTCTGGGTATGTTTTTCGATTGGGTGGGGCAGAGAAATTTTTTGTGCGAACTTCAGGCGGGCGGCGGGGTAATGGCCCCGCCACTAGACCACACTGGCAGCTCGGCGAACAACAAAAAATCGGTCGCGGGATGGGAAATCGGTCGCAGTGCGTTTCGGGAGGTAGAGGAAGCGATGGACAAATTCGATGCAGAGGCAGGGCTCAATCGGGGGAATGTGTCACCAACCTTCTCGAACTTCTCGATGGTTCGCTTGTCGATACCACCGCACTTGTAGATCAAGTGGCCGGTCTAGACGATGATTGTTAGTCGAAAGCGATGAAATGCCCCGCGTATAGCGAGGCGGGGTAGCACAATCGACGTAGTATGGTCGAGTGCGGGAAGGGGGGGACTCACAGTGGTCGACTTGCCGGAATCGACGTGGCTGTCGTCGAGGTTAGCTGAATGTGACGTGGTAATCGTGAGGGAGAGACAAAACGAACCCCTAGATGTTCAAGTCAGTACACTATTCGGACGGTCGGTCATGTCGATGAAGAGGTGGATGAACTTACGATAACGACGACGTTGAGATGGTTCTTCTCCGTCTTACCCATCTTTGCGGTTGTGAGTAACTTGCGTTAGGGGATGTGTTGTGGAAAGTGCTGCAGCGATGAGAGTCAGCGACGCGACGAAGAGATAAGAGAGCAGCAAAGGCTTTCGAGGTTCATCAAAGGCCTTTGGGCAAGAGGAGGGGGAGGCATACAAAATCGCAGATCGGATGCTTGAACCGGGTATGCGAGACGAGGAGCAGAAAGGAAAGAAAAAAAAACTGAAAGCTGGTGGAGGGAGGAGGAGATTTAAAAGGCGGGTGGGAG
>JABFFI010000584.1:0-19954 GCA_013623725.1 Fusarium robinianum | reverse complement strand
CCTCCCGTCAGGCTCTTCACCGTCCCTCGATGCTTTCCCCTGCCTGGCCATCGCGCGACGCGTTGACCTTGCGCACGTGGGCCCGTTGGACTTGACGCTGCGCCAACCATTGTTGGGCTCGTAACATCGTAACATCCTTCATAGCCCCCGACGCAATTGCTAACGGAGCTTACCACACCAGGCATCAAACACCCTCGCTTCTGTCGTCTCCAGGTTTGACTCGGCTGCCCAGGTCCACGAGTCCTTTGATCAGGTCCTATCGCAGTACCACCCATCCGACAGACTGCCAGCCTTGCAGGGTATCGTCTCGGCACGCCCCAAGATCATCGCTGCACACCAAGAGGCAAAGTCGAGCCTCAGCGCCGAACAACGAAAGATGATTCAGCGGGGAGAGATGCTGGGGCGCGTGCACCAGGAGTCTGCCGCTCTCGACCGGGGCTGGGGTGGTCCAGATTGGCTGCCAGCCGAAGTCCGAGCCGCGTATGGCCGCCATGGCAGGACCTCAGACGTGCCGCAGAAGGTCGTCTTCGCCATGACGAGGATCACGGCCAAGGTGAAGCCGCACGGTGACGTCGGTCTCCTCCACTCCCTCTGGGCACCCGGTGGCATTCTGCGTCAGGAACTTGCTAGAAGCCGCAACCCGGACCAGTTCACTGGCGTCATGGCTGAAGATGCCAACCGACGGATTGAGCGGCTTCTCAGGCAAAGTGGCCCTGCGGCATTGGCGACACCAGCTATCGGCGTCCAGGCCCCTGAGCAACCTGCTGACGCAGTTGAATCCTCATCCTCGGCAAACGTTCCTCCGGGGGTAAGGGAGAAGGTTCCGCAGGAGGTTCCGCAGGCTGATCCGATTGACTGTTCGTCCTCCGTTGACACTCCCGCAGCGGTAACGGATCAGGCTTCCCGGGCCGATCCTGGAATCGACCAGTCCTCGATTTCCGTCGCACCCATTAGTTCCCCCATTGCCACTCAGACCAATGTTGATGTTTCAGCTGGGGACGTCGTGCCCTCGGTGTCTGGGATAAAGAGGAAACGAGAAGCCTCAGCCGTCAACTTAGATGCGTTGGAGGACGCCGACTCAAGTCATTTGCGGTTAAAGACGGAGCATACCGCAAGCTTGACGTGTGATAGGATCCACAGACAGTTGTCTACTGAAGTCTGTCTCACCGATGACGTTGTCGACCTTTTGTGTCTAGCCTTGAAGGCGGAGCACGACCAACTTGGAGTCTGCCTCCCACACTCTACCTGGTTCTACGACGATGGTCATTCGGATGTTTTGCCAACTCCAGTCCGAGATCTTCGCCCGGGCCAGACCCTCTGCTTCCCCATTCATCACCCCGGACACTGGGCCTCGGGAGTCTTGAAGCCGATGCAAGATTGCTTCCACTTCAACCTCCATGACTCTATGCCTCACCCTAAGCGGTTCCAGGAAATCAGCAAACGTGTGCAGGCATGGCTGGATGCAAACGGGCATGCAGGGAAACAGCTCACATGCGCGTCTGAGGTTGGTCCTGCTCCTTATTTCCCCGACTTAGTGTGACGTACTGACTAGATCCCACAGACCTGCCCTCGCCAGAGCGACGGTTGGAGTTGTGGTGTCCATGCGCTCGCATGCCTGGCTATGTTTCTGCAAGGGAAGACCTGCCCGGCAACGGTCGATCCCGCAGCCGAGAAGGATGCATTGCTGGATCTGCTCCGCCGCGTCGACCGGTCTAAGCTTCCCGAAGACTATGTTGCTGCCTTGAGTGGATTGGACAAGGGAAAGGCGACTGGTGCTCAAGCCAGCTTCGAAACCCAGCTTGCCAATGTCAGCTTGAAACAATTCCAACGACGTCTTGCGAGCGCTGAGAAACGTCTACATGAAGCAAGCCTTGCTCAAATGCAGGCGGTAGTCGATCTGTCCACTCTGGAGACAGAGCAGCGGCTGATGGAGCAACGCCGCCGAGACATGAATGACTCGCTTTCGACCTGGCAAAGGATGGTGATTCATCCAACTTCTCTGGGTGGCTCGCGCAAGGATAGTGGGGCTTTCTGCGAGGATGGCCGTCGGCCGACGAGCGTGGAGCAGGCGCTCAAGAGAGCTCGTGAACTTTCCGATGAGCGCATCCGAGCAGAGCGCGACCAAACACTCATCGAAGGCCTAGAGAGCTTCCTGTCCGTCGCTGCTCTAGCTGATCCCGGCCCAGAGCTTCTGACCCGTACCGACGATGCCCGCAAACGCCTAGTGTCGACTCAGGAAGAAGCAAAGGCAGCGCAGGCATTTGTCGACCAGTGCCGGAAAGCAATGGTCGTCAAGGCTAGCTACCAAGAGCTTCAGGCACGAACTGAGGCGGCCAAGGACAAGGCCGACAGCTCTAGGACAAAAGCTGAGCAGGACAGTGTGAGTGCCCGGGAATCCAAGGCCAAGGCCGAAGAGTCGAAGGCCAAAGCCGACGAGGATGGGGCCAGAGCCGAGGAGCTCGCGGCGGAGATGTGCAGCCATGTCGAGGCGTGGAAGGAAGCTTTTGGGTATAACGAGTGCTGGTTTGAGCTACAGGAGTAGAGGCAACGGTGTTTGGCGGTTATTTTACTTAGTGCTTCGTTCTATTTTTGGATAGAACGGGATCCTATTCTCGCAAGGCCTGCTGTCTCTGGCAGACTTGACACTGATGGCGGTCATAGCCATTGTCCTGTCGTGGCATAGCCTGGAGGACTACTTTGTCGATTCTTTGATGCGCATGACACATTTGTGAGGATAGCTTTTGACATTGCGTGGGCTCCGATTGTATGAAACCCATTTTGCCCGAGTAAATATCCCGACATAGGGATAGATAGATGAGCTGAATAGAATCGTGCAGAGGATAATGCGATATTAGGCAACCAGGCTTCTGGGGGGCCAACAATCGCGCGGTCTCGTAGCCGCCACCACTTTCTTTGCCTAATCATGACGATGCCCAAGGCAGAATGGAAGACATCAGCACCTTGGTCTTTACCTCATCCTACCGCCACCAGCTGCTTGTCGTCTAGTCGTCGATAAGACGGACTGTCTGCGGAACCTGTTGAAACCTCATGGGTGGCCAGAGGCCCTCCTTTCCATCACGTTGGTCCTCACTGCTACGATAAACGTGAAGAATCCTAAACTTCCGTGGCAGAAGGACCAAAAATTGTGGATTCGGGACATCATCTGGATTTTGGTTATTTATTCTAGCTAGCACTTGAGCCCTAGTTCGATCCTCAAGGGCTCTGGTATGCCGTCAGGTCAATAAACATCCAGCCTCATGTTGCGTGTGTGTGTATTTTGTAGCATTGGGCCGACATAGATGACTATTGTGTTTGAATACCGGGTTCTTCTACTTTTGATTGTTCGATCAAGAGGCTCAGCCGCAAGTCCGCCGACGACACGGTCAAAGTCTAGGGTAATTAATGTGCTACCACTTGTATTCTAACATCTAGCTTCGGCTGAGATATCTATAGTAGGCCCGTGGAAGAGATTTAAATCAAGCGGTAAGTTAAGCAGAGAGAGCTTCTAGTCTAGCATTTTTCTTCTTCATCTCGTTAGGTAGCTCAGGGTAGCCGCAGATGGTTTCGAACTGACCAGTTCCAGGTTGTTCTTTCTAGTGCTGTGTCCTAAGACCGGTATGGGGGTGGGCATTTCTAGGCAGCACATATTTTTCTGTGCAGGACAAAAAACTAGCCAGCTGCGAATTCCTTAGGCTGGGTCAAGATGTAGGCTGAGACTTCTCTGCAGCTGACTCGTCATCCCGCATCAAGCTGCCCTAAACAAGGATTATTTAAGAAAGGATAGAGCAAGTCTTTAGGCAAGCGGGTGAGAAATGTGCGTCCCCTGGACTTATATCTAAAGAATCGGGGCTTACGAGCCAGTTGCATCAACTCACTCTGAAGTCGTCTCCAAGTATGCGTACAGATTTTGTAGAACATGATTGTTGTACTATAGGACTTTAATCTCACAAGATGTGACACAAAAAGCAAGCTATTTTGTAATGATACAATGAGTTGAGACCATGAGCCGAGCCTTCCTGCTCTTAGATGTCACTACCTTATGAACTGATCCGCATAGTTAGCCCCTAGTCCGACCGCTTCATAATGCTTCCTCGCCTTATCCAACTTGCTGAAAACATCCTCCACACCGACAGGGTTACCATCAGGATCAACGTAGATATATGCACCCGTCACATGGAACAAAGTAACCATCTCCTTTACATCTTCGGGGACCTCCAACGTATGGATATCACCCGGGGGCTCATAAGCATATCCGCCTTCAGTGGCCCACCAAGGGTGTTCAAGATAGTGCCAGCGACCTTTGAGAACGGTAGCGTGTACGGCACCAGCGTGGCGATGGCGAGAGAGGATGCCGGATCGACGGACGCGAAGAATGTTGACAAAGTAGCCCCCTGAGACGGAGAAGAGAAGAGGGCGGAACCAGACGTCTGGGGCTTGAGGGACCCAGAGGCGCTCGTCGCATTCGATGTCAAAGATTCCTGGGACGACCAGATCATCGGGAACGGCTGGGAGGCGGGGTCCTCGATAGGGAACCGCGGCCTGGTCAGCCCGTTCCTTCGTGTCCTTCTGGTCCGCAGGAGGGATGGTTGTGGTTTGCGTCATGGTTGCTGCGGCCATTGCGGTGTTGCCGGCAAGTTGATTGATGAAGTCTGTTTGAGTGTGTAGGTAGAGAGGGTCGATCTGCTTGAGTGAAAGGTTGTTGATGAGAGGCAACAACCTGGCTTTATACATGAGCGAGCGGGAGCAAGTCGCCGGACTACATCTATGTAGATAAGGCTCGGCCATCCCATTTCGAGCAACTTGCTTCTCAACTGACTCTCTACTAGTAGTCTTGACCTCGTGGGGTCCACTATCTTTGGGAGGAGGAGATCTGGGCGCCAACGGCGGCCCGAGGTCGGTTCTGGTGATATTTTAGGGCGTGTGACTACATAGTTTTTTTTCATTTCATTTCTTTTTCTCGTTTCCCTTTGCTTTTCTTTTCCATCCATCTACGCCTATACCCACTGACATACCTAGGTACCTTACACAAGAGACCACGAAGAATATCCCCTCGTACCGTCAAATGTTACTATGATATCGAAAGCTGCCAGCCTCGTTGCCTCACTACGTCTAACCAGTCCACCATGTCCTGATCGTTGCGTCGTGATCCATCTGTTCTCCGCCGCCAGACCTCATCCAAAACGTCCAGGCATGACTGGACATTGCGAAATTTGCGCCACTTCTCCATGGCGCAGAGCCTCTCGCGGATCGTTTCGATCTGCGACGTCTCATACGCATCCCCCCCTGCCATGAACAAGGGAAACAAGAGTGTACACTCGACAAGACATCCTTCAGGAACCTCTCTGCTTAGTTTGCAGATGCATTCTACGCACCTGTCGCCTTTGGACCGTAAGATTCTTGAGTGCCTGCTGGTATGACGCCCAAGTGTCCGGTATAAGTGAATGAGTGCCGCTTGGCGGTATGATTCCCCCAGCAAGGCGAGCGGTGAGCCTTCTTGTCCGGAAGGGCACTTCCAGTTTTGGAGTTCCCGTTCAATAGCGCGAGCACGTCTAGAGAAACCTACTGAACGGCCGCTGGAGTTGAAGGATGCTCTGCCTTCTAAAAGATCCGATATGGGATCTGCCAGCGAAGACGAAGCTCTTTTTTCATCGGCGAAATCGGCATTCAGTCTGCTAGTTTCGGATATGAGGTAGAGAATCCGGGACGCGAATCCAAAGTACGGATCAGCCAAGGAGTCATCTTCGGATTCCCAATAAAAGCCACTAATTAGAGGCCTGCAATCCAAGGAGACGCTCATCATGACATCGTGATACGCAAAGTTTCGGAGTAGCCACCTCCCTTCAAAGGTAGACTGGACCGCATGCTTGGGGTCATGAGCCGAGTCCTGCTGCCAAGTCAAGACCGCAGCGGCTCCAGTGAGATGGGTGTACCAGCTGTCCGTCGCCTCGGAAATGCACTCCATAGAGCAGAACACCATGGTGATGGCGAGGCACATCTCCGTGGAGAGCTCTCTCTGCTGCATGGATTCTTGGAGTCGCGCCAGGGCATATCCACGATGGCGCAGTGACAAATCTTTGAAACTTGTGTCACGTAGTGCCAGATGGGATGATGCCCATGCGGAGACAGCATACATCAGCGTGGAGCACTCAAAGGCCATCGGAAGGATGACTGTCGGCGTAAGCGGCTGCAGTAGACGCAAATCCGGAGTAACATACCCGATAGAAAGCAGTTGTTTTCCAGATTGGTTGTGAGAAGGAATACAAGTGTAACCGTGTAGTACCGAAGCATTGCTCGCCTGCTTTCGATAATACCCACTTCATTCGAAAGGCCTAGATGAGAAGTTGGCATCGGCCCAAGGAACCGCGTGATACCTTGGACCCATCTATCAGGCGTAATGGTCTTCGCAATGCCGAGTTCTGCGGCGTTCGGCCTCTCGGAGGTGACGGGCGATGCTGATCGCACTGAGCGAGGGGTTTCACGCTGGCAAACCAGATTGAGTCGCGAACAATGGCTGCAAACGGGATAGGCTTGATCACACTTTTTTTTTCTAATCCATCTACATTAGCTTGGGACCGTCAAGGCATCGATGATTGAACGAGGAGAGGAATGGAAGCCAAGGAACAATACCTACCTCCGGCGGCATGTCAGACATCCTCGCCTCTGCCGCGTATAGCCTCCCCGCCGTGAAGGCTCAGGGGTGGGCTCGTCAAGGGTGAGCCCGGCGGTTCGATCCATTATTGATGCACACTAATCGAATGAACACGTCTGTCAAGGTCAGCTTCAGGGGGAATGTTTGGAGTTCGCGTTTTCGGCGCTATGGGCGGAGATGAAAGATCAGGATTGAGGTTTGGGGAACTTCGGGATGAGGGTTCTTATCCCAAGTTCCTCTCCCCCCAGGTGGCGATTCATGCACGGCGCTATGGGCGGGGTGGATCTTATCTGTAAATCTCAGGAGCCAGTAATAAGTGTTAATCTCTATGAACTTCACTGTGCAGCTATTCTCTATGCGGAAGACCTGAAAGGATGCCCTGTATGCTTTGCGGGGTCTAACTATCAACTCAAGTGGTACGGATAGGTAGTCGAGAATCCTTGCCCCCCATTACAGCCTAGCATTCTCACCATGACAGACTTGGCTAGTGACTATCTTGATCGCCTGACGGAGAATGCCAACCATCCGCTTCAACTCTGGCTCAGTGACAACATAGGGCGGGGACAGAATTACATGGTCCACGTACACTTCCCCAGTCGCACCCAGGTTCCCCAGAATGTTCAACCCCAGCTCGAGAGCCTGGTCCACGATCTGGTGACAGACTCTGAGGGCTGGCGCAAATGGGGTCTTGTTGACAGGGTCCTGCATCAACTCGACCGCCCAAAAGAGACCTCTGCCACGAATGTCCCCAATAATCCCGAGGGGCGCAATCTGGTCCCGGAGTAGAGTCTCTAGCACCTGGCCCATCCTGGCCACATTGCTCAAGATGCCCTCGTCTCGTATGATGCACTGGACTTTGAGTGCTGCTGCACAAGCCACTGGATGTGCCTGTTTCCCAACCACGTCGTCAGTCAAACTGTCACCAAGTGTCTCCCTGCGGGTGAAGAATGCGTTGGACTAACCTGGAACGTGTGTCCGTGGGCCAACCCCCCCGAGCCATGGGCCAAGGCGTCAAAGATCTTCCGTCGGAGCAGCACCCCAGACAGGGGAACGAAACCTCCACCCAGGGCCTTGCCAATGGTCTGGATGTCAGGGCCAGAGATGCCCTCCTGTTCCCAGGCATGCATCGTCCCCGTTTTGCCCATACCACACATGATCTATAAGGCTTGTCAGATTGTTGGTCTTGGGATTGTGGCGAAATGAGCAAACATACCTCATCCAAGATTAGAAGAACATCGTGCTTGTCGCAAATTTCCCTCACTGCCTTGAAGTAGCCAGGAACAGCGGCGAGACACCCAAGAGTCGTTCCACTCACGGTCTCGGCGACGAATGCCGAGACCTTGTGAGGGCCAATCCTCAGAATCTCAGCCTCTAGCTGGCCCGCGAGCCTCCTGACATAGGAATCGTCGCTTTCACCCTTGACCTTGAGCCGATAGGCATAACACGGGTCGACAAAGCTGACATTGTCCGACATCCAGTCACGGTACATTGCCCGGCGCGAGTCGTGACCCGAGATGCAAAGGGCCCCAATTGTGTTGCCGTGGTAGCTTTGTTTTCTGGCGATGAAGTGACTCTTCTGGGGCATCCCTCGTTCATGCCAGTACTGTGTTGCGAGCTTGATGGCAGCATCTGTAGCTTCGCTGCCAGAGTTGACAAAGATGGCCTTGCAGAGGCCTCCCGGCTCTCCCTCGAGGAGCATCGAGGCAAGCTTCTCGGTAGCATCGCACGTCAACCGCGCACCAGAGTAGAGGTACGCGAGCTGGTTGACTTGATCCTTGATGGCCTCTGCAATCTCGGGTCTTCCGTAGCCCAAGCATGACACAGCTGGCCCAGCAGAAGCGTCAAGGATTTCACGACCAGAGTCGAGGAACAGAGACACGCCTGAGGCAGAGACGACCCTTTCAGGGAGGTGCGTAAAGGCGCGGTGAAGGATGTGAGAATCAGAGACGAAAGGATGAGCCATGTTGATTGATTTGCCTGGGACTGGTGATGCCGTGAGTAGTGAATCCGGGATACAAGGCGTCCTGACTACAAGATATAGCGAGACTGCTATGGCTGGTCTTATCGCCCGCAATTACTGACCCCGAATCTCTCTCCGACCCAACTCCGAGGCCATCGTATTGGGTGGCACAAACACCGCCGTTGGCGCCGAGGAGAGATTTAGTGGGAGAAGGGTGAATCCACTAGACAAATGGCGGGAATTCAGTCCCTACCTAGGTTGTTGACTCCGCTTCCCCGTAACTCCTGATCTGTAATGATAGCGACATGCATTGTCACGAACTTGTCGGGGAAGAGATACTATTTACGCGGAGGATTCTTGGGCAGGCTCGGGACCCTTGAGGCCCAGCTATCAAAGCTGGGTATTGTCCTTGATATGAACCGACCCATTGCAGAAGCATAAGAAGGCCTCGCATCGTCCCCTTCGCTCCATGCCATCACTTCCCTCCTCATCATTTCCTCTACCATACCCTTCGTCACAGTTTGCACTATTTCAACTTTACCCCCAGTACAATGGAAGAAAAGATTCACACAAGTCCTGCCTCAGCCAGCGTCAACGCCAATGTCGGCCCGACCCAGAAATCTGACGGTGCAGACCTCTCCAGAATGGAAAGCTTCCACAATGGAACCTCAGCTGCCCAGACGAACGATCAAACACACCGAGGGTTTAAGCCTCGACACTCCCAGATGATCGCTCTTGGCGGCGCCATTGGGACCTCGCTCTTCCTCGGAACTGCCCAGGTGCTTCGTGTTGGCGGACCGCTCTTCCTCGTCCTCTCCTACGGTTGCTTGTCTGTCCTGATATACTGCGTCGTAACTGGCATCGCCGAAGTCGCAACGTTTCTTCCAGTCCCGGGAGGCACAATGGCCTACTATGGCCACAAGTACGTGTCTCGTAGCTTGGGCTTTGCTATGGGCTACCTGTACTGGTACTCTCTTGGGATCCTCGTTCCCTACGAATTTGTCGCATCCACACTGCTTATCGATTATTGGAACCCTGCCGTCAATCCTGCCGTGTGGATCACTGTCATATACATTGCCATCGTCTTGCTTAACTTCCTCCCTGTGCGCTTCTACGGAGAGGCCGAGTTTTGGAGCGCCGGAATGAAGATCATTCTGATCCTCATGCTCATTTTCCTCTCGATCATCCTCTTTTTCGGTGGTGGCCCAAACCATGACAAGCTCTACTTCCGCTACTGGAAAGACCCCGGGCCAGTCAACACCCATATCAAGGACGGCGATGCTGGTCGTCTCATCGCCCTGCTGCAATCCTTCGTCCTGGCTTCTTTTGCCTTCGTGCTCGCCCCGGAACAGCTCATTGTTACAGCCGGGGAGATGCAATCGCCGCGTTATAATCTCCCTCGCGCTGCCCGTCGCTACGTTTGGCGTCTTGTTATTCTCTTCATGCCCAGTGTTCTGGGCATCAGTGTTGTTTGCGCATCAAATAACCCTCTTCTCACCGCTGGTGGAACAGCCAGCTCCCCATTTGTCATTGCTATCCAAGCCGCCGGTATTCCAGTCCTCGATAGCGTCATCAATGCCCTGATCTTACTCTCGGCAATCACGGCTGGAAACGCCTTTCTATACTCGGCCTCTCGCAATCTTTACTCTCTCGCAAAAGCCGGAAATGCCCCTGCAATCTTCAAGAGATGCAACCGGTACGGTCTTCCATACTTCTCTGTCTCTCTTACGGCCTGTCTTGGTGTTCTTGCGTATCTCAGCATATCTAGCACCAGTATTACTGTCTTTAACTGGCTCATAAACATCACCAACACGTCCGGATATATCAGCTGGATTTGCTGTGGTGTGATCTACATTAGGTATCGTAAGGCCATCGAGCACCACAGCCTAGAATCTCCTTACCGTTCTCGACTACAACCCTGGGGAATTTACTGTGGCACCGTTGCCTCAATCATTCTGTTGTTGATCAATGGTTTCACGGTCTTCTTCCAATCAGAATGGTCTCTGGGCACCTTCCTGACGGCATACATCGGCATTCCCGCCTTTCTACTCATCTACTTTGGCCACCGTATTTATCACTGGAACGATGGATGGATTAGGGATCCCGAGGATATTGACATGACTGAGGGTTTGGAAGAGGTTCTGGCTGCCGAGAGACCACCGCCGAATAGAGGCCCCATTGCGCGAAGGCTCTGGGCCTTGATTGAATAAGTGACGGGGCTTGGGATGTGGTGTACTGCAAGTCTAACAACGTAAATCCTGATCCGGTTTATGCGCGTGGATTGCTAGGTATTAGGGGCACAGTATTTCTAGGCTATATTTACCGAATTGTGAAACAAACCGACTTAGCATTCAAAAATGATGCGAATAAGCGATCCTCTAGTTATCGTCCACCGACATGTCATCGAAGGCATGCACTGGTGTAATGTAGTAAGAGCGCGCAGAGGAATTTCACAAGACGTCTAGACGCTATGTCCTATTATGAACGGGCCTGGGTCTCTAAGGTTATCTCCTCTCGAATATTCTCTGATTCCATCTTGGGTTCCACAATGAAAGCACAACGGGCATGCAATCCAGGCAGGACTGGAACGTGCAAAGGTGTCTTCAGGGCAAGGTATCGTCAGCGCCGCTCCGCGTGTGTAAAAAGGAATATAGAGACGGTCTTTATCAGAAGGCATTGTGCCCTTTCCTCCGGCATATGTGACGGGAGTGCAAAGTGTGGCTTGGGTTGGCTGGGTATCCATACTATACTGGCAGAAGGAGGTCATCGACTTTGTTCTAGGCAATATATGCAAGCGTGGGATTTCATCAAAAGAGAAGGCCTCGAGAGATTTTTCACCCAAGGAGGGGACTTGCACAAAATGAAGTCAAGTTTTGTTTCTAGCGCCGATTCAAGAACTGCACCACGGATCCCACATCTCCAGGGTCAAAGTCACCTTCGTCGCAATGCCCCCTAGTAGCTGTTCTATCCCACCCTGCTGCCGAAGCTGCTTCATGGTTGGAAAATGATGCGATAGGACGTGACGAGAATAGTGTCTAGCATTGTCGAAGAAGACCCAAACCCTTCTCTCGGTATAACTTAGGGAGTTTATCTTGAAGACTTGGAGGCCGATGTCCTTATTTCGAAACACTAACCGGCCGCGTTTGGAAGAGAGATCTGGAAGACCCAGATAGGCCCAAGGTGGAAACTCAGATGTCACCTTCGTAATGTAGTCCTCGATGAATGTTGAAAGACGATCATAAAGTCTATCGACACGTCAATTGACACATCACTACCAGGCTAGTTCACTCGGAGTGATAAGGAGAGGCTGACGTTGACCTTGGTGGTGTCCTGGCCGGGAAGATCAACAACCTTGCCAAGACTCTTAAAGCTTGTTCTTGGAATAGTAAGCAGACCTAGTCTCAGATATATCATACCCGTGACCTTGGCACCCTCATGAAGCACAAGTTCCACCCTACAGTTGATTCTGCCAGTATCTGTTGAGACGTCGAAGTCCGCTTCGAAAGCATTCTTGTTTCCTACGACGCGGAGGTGGCTGTGGAGTCCGAAAAGCGTTGTCTTGACCGACATGAAGATGGATGCATCCGAAGCCATGTTGGAAATGTAGATTATGGGTCCATCAGTCATTATCTTAGCATCGACGCCAGGAAGAAGTGCAATGGCGGGATCGGGAATTAGATCGCTGCCCTGGTGGGTCTTCCTCGTCAAGGAAAAGAATTCGGTACTGCCGTCACCGAAATATATGGGAGACATCATCGTGACCCATTGGAAATCGGGTGGTCGAGCTTCGATGAGAGCATAGCCTTGCCGCTACGTTGATTGGACTGTCTTGATCGTCAGCCCTGGTAATAAGGAAGGCTCATCAAGTCCATTACCTTGAAAATGGTGTAAGCCTTCGAAAAAAAAACTCCTGTCTTGATGTCTTTGTTCAAGTTCTTGTTATGGACGTCCTAAAGGGCCATCTCAAACGTCAACCGCTGAAGATCCACCTCACCTTGTGAGACCTCTGCAGCCGTGGGCAAAGCATTGTTCTTTGGAAAGAAGTTGATCAGATCAACAACAATTAGGTTCTCGATATGCCCATGAACATAGTTCCTGAAAGGATTCGACTCGGCGAAAAAGAAGCCAATGCTATGTGTGCCATGAGCAAAAGCCATGACATAATTCAGAGTGCAAAAACCTAGTTACGTGGTCTGCGGAAGAAAGCCCATTATGACGATCCCACCGCAGATAGCGTAGAGCTTCGCCGCAAGTCACATGATGATAAGTTTCACAGAACCCCCTCGCCAGCGTTATACACGAGCCGTCTCCGCTTTATATTTTCTTACTCTCTTCTCCTTATAAACCCGTCTTCTCAATCGTCTTTGCAGTACTCAGAGAATCGGTCGTCATGGTCAGCCTCCTTATCTTTACTTGCCTCACGCATTTGACCCAAGTTGTTTTTCCAGGAGGCAATGCGCAAATCAGTAGTTCCCAGCTTATGGACATTGTTCCAAAGCGTGAGGTTCTCTACGTTGGGGGACGGTACACGAACATTACGGCAAGTCTCGATTCCCACTAGTTTTACAGAGTCCGCGTCCCTAAGACAGTAGAATAGGATCACGCAGCCGATTCTACATCAACGGCTATGGTAGAACAGATTTATGTTGAAAAACTTTCTCCTCATCCAGCTCCAGCCAATCCGCCGCTTCCCATCATCGTCCTTGCAGGCGCGGCTCAGACCGGCACCAATTTCCTGAGTACCCCAGACGGGCGGCCAGGATGGGCATCATACTTCATCTCGAAAGGTCACACAGTCTACCTCTCAGATCAACCTGGACGTGGCCGCTCCTTCTGGTTTCCTGGACAGGGTAATATCGGGTATATCGGGTCCCCCGACTCTGTGTCTGATATCTTCACCGACGTAGCGCACAACGGCAACCAATGGCCACAGGCAAGTCTGCACACGCAATGGCCCGGCACCGGCCGCATGGGCGACCCAACTTTCGACACGTTCTACAGGAGCCAAGTGCAGTTCCAAACTGACCGCTTCATAAGCGAAGAACAAAACGCGCAGGCATATTCAGCTTTGGTGGACCTTGTAGGCCCTTGTTACATCATCAGTCACTCGCAGGCGGGCGCATATGGTATCTTGAGCCAAACACCCCACATGACTCCATGAAGTGATTGACGATTGAGTAGGCTGGAGAGTCGGAGATATGCGCCCAGACTTTGTCAAGGGCATAGTCCAGCTCGAGCCGTCTGGTCCACCGTTCACGCTCCGCCCGCCTTTCGGAAACGCTCCAGCTTTCGCTTTCGGCCTCACTGACCTTCCAATCCAATACGAACCGTCCGCAGGCAAAAATGCCCAAAAAATCGAGACAACCATCGAGCCAGCAATCGACGCTGATCACGATGACTGCATCATGCAAAAGTACCCAGCCAAGCAGTTGACAAACCTGGGCAAAATCCCAGAACTTGTTGTCACTGGTGAGGCATCGTTCCATGCACCATACGATTACTGCACCGTCAAGTATTTGAGGCAAGCTGGCGTAGATGTAGAATATGCAGATCTGGGCAAGGAAGGCATTCACGGCAACGGACACATGTTCTTTATGGAGAAGAACAACCTTGAGATCGCAGACCGGGTGTACCAATGGTTGAAGAAGCAGTGATCGACGCATAATAGCCCGTGGCCCCCATAGAAACCATGACACTCTGGCTCACTTGCTATCTATAGAGGTCAAAGGCGCTACTATCAACGCAGCAGTAAATACAGTGCTGAAAGATAGTAACAGCACAGATAGCGTATCTGAGAAGACAGTTTAGTGGATGCCTGATGTTTGATTGACGAGGGCTACAGTCTGGACAGTTCTTTATACTTTGGGTTATATGTTTTACTAAGGCTGCTTCGAAACAGTAATACATGATACAACGCAGTCTTAGACCTAGAGAGAAAGCTACTAGCGATAGGGCTATTCAAATGAAACGGGGTGCTCTGTTGCGAAGCGTGGGTAAGATCTCGTCATCTCCGCGGCGAGCGACTGCCCAGTGGTTTCCTTACGAAACCAAAGAACCACAGGCTTATTTTCCTTGGCTCAAAGTGTTCTTTGTGATTCTGGAAGCCCTGCTCTTAAAAAGACAGAGAGCTATTTATATAGTCACTAAATGTCGAATGGCACGTTTCCGTGGTCGGCATCGTGTTGTCGGTTCGGAGTGTCAATTTGCCATTATCATATAAGGATACTAGACAAACAATCACAAAGCCACCCAACACACACAAATATAGCGAAAGCTGACCAACTCTATAACTCATTAAGTCTGTACAAGTATATACCCTGAGCTGCTGAAGCTCCCGCGCTGCTCATGGATGAGTCTTCCTCCGACGGCCCATGACACTGTGCAGAAGATCGTGAGGCGGTCCTGTGGCGAGGGAACACTCATCGACTGTGTCCGTAAACGGAACCATTATAAGATAGTTCTCTAGTGATCGATTCGCCTATTGGCGAAGGGAAAATGTTAGATGTAAAGCTCTGAACCAGTACCTTATCCTTCTGTCTATACGCGGTGAAGCCCTCGTCGGTTAATTCCTTCCCCTGTAACCCAGATCGTGACCGGGCAGATGATGGAGATCGGGTTTGCAACGCCATCTTCAGACAGGGCGCACTTTTTTCTTGATAGTTCTAACTTCTTCAAACACAGCAGGAGCCCCGAGATGCAGCGAGCATCGGGAGTAGCTAGAAACCTCTCAAAGCCCACGATATCTCAGCAGTCCTATACGTCTTCGCCTGCGTCGACGAGCCGCGAATGAAGCACAACAGCATTGAATACGGCAACGTCAAATTAATACCAAAAAGTTGTCCTTGCTCATCTCCTTACTAACCTAGCTAGTCTATGCAGTAGTGAAGGTGGGTTATGGATAGCCTCTATCTCATCGTGCATGCGTTTCATCTCGGCTCGATGTGCAAGGACATCTGGATGCTTATTAAACCAGGCATTCCATTCAACCCTATTCAGCGGACAGTCCACCGCTGCAATGAGGCGTATCTCATCTGCATTGAGTTCTCCAGGATCTGTCTGCTGTCGCGTTGCTCCTTGGGCTAACTGGTAGAGCCGCTCATACATAGCTGAGCTTAGGTCAAGGCATGTAACACTACTCCGCCGGTGACCTTCAACCTCGGCGTCATAGACCATTTCGTACTCGAAGGTAACCGAATTATGCTTGGCCCATGATGGACCTGGGATGTGGAGATCCGTCCCCAAGAGATGTCTCGAGGGGTGTCCAGAGTCAGGGCTCGGGGCTCCCGAGTGGAGTGTCACACGCTGTATATTGTCGTTCCGCTCCCGTAGGTAATCGCCAAGATGGCGGGCCGAGGAAATAGTGAGAAGCGGAGTGGGTGCTGGTGGTTCACGACCCAAGGCAAACCACAGTTCCACTGTTTGGAGACTTGGAAAGGCGGCCACCGCGTCTAGCGCTGCGTATGGCCATTGCCGCGTCTCTTTGTCCCGCTCCATGTCCAAAGCTAGGTGTTGAAGGTTGGGTAGGCTCGTGCTCAGGAGTCTGAGTTCGGGGATTGTGATGAAGCTGTGTGAGTCGTACATCCAACCCGATTCATTCTGATGCACCCGCAACCGTTGCAGTGTTGCAGCGAACTTGGTGATTCGCTTGGGTTCATTGCCGACACGCTTCCAAGTCGAAAAGCTCAACATTTCCAGTGGTGAAATAATATCATCCAGCAGCGCCATCTCAATCGAGTCCGGCTCATCAAGGGCCAGCTCCCTGACCATGGTGAGATTGGGTGCTATTGTGTCTGCTAGAGAATTTGAGACGTGGTTTAAGCGCAACAGTCGCGACCAGTCAAACGTACGGGCCCAATGAGTCGTTTCCCATGTTTGTATGGGATAACCCGTCCATCTTGGTCCGCCCCACGGATAATCGCGTAAGCCCAGCTCTTGGAGAGGAGGTGGCTTCTCATCGCTGGAAAAGCCCAAACCACAGTACGGACCCATGGGACCGCCCCCAAAGCATGTTCCGCGAGGAAAGTGTACGTCAATCTGGGGAAGCCTGGTCAGTTTTGGACATGAGAGTAGAACGCGTTTCAGAGCGCGCATAGTGTCGCGGCACATCTGGTCATTCATGTAGATAACTTCGACGGAGAGCGTCGACAGGTTCTGGTTGCCCTCGAGGTTCCGCAGGAATGTGCGCGCTTTAAGATGGGAATCCTCAAGGGCATTGCAGCAGAGGGACGTGTGTAGGCGGACCAGATGCGGGCCAGCATGAAGTAGAACCGTCAAGATATCTGATGGGATGGGCACTGACGTTGATCCGGCGTGATCAGATGCGAATCCTGTGCTAGGTCGAGAAACATGCCAGTCAAAGTGACGCAGTCGCGTCATGGAGGGTATCATGCTGACGAGACGGGACAAAACTTGATTGCGATCCTTAGAATCTTGACTGTGTGTCTTGAAGGCCATGACTCGGACAGTCCGAACCGCAGCAGCGTGTTCGAGACGGCTAACAAGGCTAAGACGTTCGAGAGCACAGTCAGGCCTGTCGAGATCAATGGGCATATGCTGGTGCTGGGCATGGCGGGCTTGATGGTATAACGACGAGCTCACTAAGGCCACAGCTTGTAGGGCCTTGGGGCGCACGTGCTCGAGGAAGTCGAGAATAGCGTGTATAACATGTTCGGGGAGCTGCGCCACGGATGGTTTGTTAATGTCCAGCGGGGCTGGGCTGCGCGCCTTGATTTCCATTGATTTGGCGGGTATGTGTAAAGCCTAGGTCTGGTTGCAAGAAAGCGCCTATTGTTAGATTGGACCATTGAAATGCCCGTGATAACAAAGCATAGTTAAGCAAGCTGGCTGCGCTCCGACTAATTAGGAAGTAATTGGCCTAGTATTTCCTAATTAGGAAATAATAGCCTAAACTGGTAATTAAGGGGAATAAAGGAAATACCTTAGAGAATTGTTGAACCCGTAATTAGGTAATTTGGATAATTAATTATATTCTGCTTTTCTTTCTAATAATTTTCCCTCTTTTAAGGCTACTAACCTAGGCTAGTCCCCTTTAAGGCTCTCTTAATTATATAATTAGCCTAATCTAGCTCTAAGGTTTAGATAATAGAAATGCCCTACTTAAATCAGTTTAATATACCCCCTTAGCTTAAAAAGACTTTAGTCTTTTTAATTTACCTTTTAGGATATTATTATCCTTATAAATATTATCTTTAACCTTTAAGCTTTATTTTATTATTTTACCTTATAATTAGGGTATTTAATAGGTACTCCCTTCTCTAATCGCTTACTAATAATTCCATAGTTTCTTTATCCCTTTTTCTAATTTATAATAAATTTAAATTAAAGGCCTATTCTCTTTATTATATTTATTACCTTATATCTAAGGTAATTATTAATAAAGATTATTTATTAATTATCCTTTTTTTTAAGTTTTTATTTATAAAAATAAATTACTTTTAGTTATTTTAAGCTATAATCCTAAGATTTAGCCCTTAATAAATATCTTTACTTTTTATATCTCTTTTTTATATTTAATTTATCCTTTAAAATCTCTTTTAATTATTTTAAGTCTCTTTTAATTACTCTTTAAATTAGTTTTATATTATAAGATAAGAGATAATATTAAACTTATTTTATATTTTATATTTCTCTTTAAATCTAACTTATAAGCTTCTTTTTTAATTATATTAATTACTTTTAAAATCTTTTAAAGAAAATTATTAAAAAATAAATCCCTATCTTTATCTTCTCCTTATTTTAATCTTATTTAATATATATAAATACTTTAAAGTATTCCTTTAGGGCATTAAATATATTCTTATATTAAATTTAAATATCTTAGGCTTTAGCTATATATTAAAGCTTTATAATTATAATTATTTTCTTTTATTTTATAATTTATATATTTTAATTAATTTTATTATTTAATATTTTATTTAATATTTTAAAATAATATTCTTAAGCTTATCTTTACCTTTAACCTTTATTTATAATATATATTATTTAAAGATTTAAGAAGAATAATAATATATTATTATATTTTTCTAATTTATTTATTATTAATATATAAGACTTAATATAATATAGGTTAATTATTTTAATTATTTAATTAAAGATATAATTAATATTAGCTATTTATTTATTATATTAATTATTATTAGTCTAATATAAGCTTAATTTTACTTTATATATTTATTAATCTTTAGGTAATATCTTAAAGTATATTTTTATAATATATTTATTATATTTAAAGCTTATTTATTATAACCCCCTAGTGATAATTTACTTTACCTTATAATTATTAATTTTAAGTCTTTATAATTCTTTAATTTATTAGGTTTTAAATTTATTTAGATTATTTAAGTAATATAGCCTTTTTTTAATTATTTTAATAATATAGGCTTATTTAAAGGAATCTTAGTTATTTAGTTTATTTAATATATAGGTTTTTTTATTTATAATAAAGGATATTATATTAAGGTTAGTTTTATTAAAATAAGATTTATCTTAATAATTATAATTACCTTAAAGAAAAATAGCTTTAAAATTTTTAATTATTAAACCTATAATTAGGTAATTTAAATAATTAATTATATTTTACTTTTCTTTTTAATAATTTCCCCTCTTTTAAGGCTGCTAACTTAGGCTAGTCCCCTTTAAGGCTCCCTTAATTATATAATTAGCCTAATTTAACTCTAAGGTTTAGATAATAGAAATGCCCTACTTAGGTTAGTTTAATAAGAATTAAATAATTAAAGGAATATAATATAATTATAGGAAATAATATAAATACCTTATAAATTTTATAATAATTAAAAATCTTATATAAAATTATTTATAATTAATTAATTAAATTAACCTTAATAAATAATTATTATATATATATAATATATAAGTTATTTTCTAAGGGATAAATTAATAAGTGCTAGGGTTTATATTAATAAAGAATTATTAATATTATTCTTAAATAAAGAGTTATATTTAATAATATATTAAAATAAGCTTAATATAATTAAATTATATAATTATAATATTAATTAATAATTAAAATAAAATATAAAGAAAAATATTTAAAAATATAATTTATATATTTAAATAGCTTATAATAAATAAATTTAAAACTTATAATAAATTATAAATTAAATTATAAGTTTTAAATTAACTTATAATAATATTATATAATAATTTTATAAATTCTTATATATTTAATATATTATTATAATTAATATATAATTATATATTTAAATTATAATATAATATTTTTTTTATATATAATTTCCTTTTTTTTTTAGATTTTATTTTATAAATTAAAATATTAAAATTTAAAGTTATTTATAATTAAAAAG
>JABFFI010000583.1:0-36294 GCA_013623725.1 Fusarium robinianum | reverse complement strand
GAGGAGGAGGAAGAGGAAGAAGAGGACTGGCAGGAAGACGGATTGTACGACGACGACGATCTCGATCCCACCGACTCCGCCTCAGTGAGCGAGCCAGAACAGCAGTATTTCGGCAACAACCGTCGCATCGCCCACCCCAGCCAGCTTCCCCCTCAACAACCGGAACAGCCGCTTTTCCAACGACAGGTGCGTAATCCACGCGCACCGCGACCGCAATCCAATCTGGATCCACTCGACGAGTATGGCCAGCCTTTCGGCCATGGCTTCCAGCAGCCGCAGCCGCAGCCGCAGCGCCGCGGACTTCCAACCCGGACTCGCACTCCGGTCGCGGCTCGATCGCGACCCAACCAGTTTTTTGGTCAGGGACAGGCCCCTGGTTTTCCGCAGAGCCATGTCGGAGGCTTCATGAATGGGGGCTACCCTACCAACAGCCAGATGGTGCCCTATGGAGGCTACCCCAACGCGGGCAATCCTTTTGCGCAAGGCGGCATGGGCCGGGGCCAGCCCCAGCAGAGCCTCGCCCCCTACTACCCCGGCGAGAATGGAGGAGCGGGCATGTACGATATGATGCCCTACCAGCAGCAGGGATACTATGGAGGGCCCCAATACGGCGGTCACATGCAGTACCACTTGACACCACCTCCTCCACCTCCGACTGAGGCTCCCACTGTCGCTCCTCCAAAGCCCGCCAGCCCAGCCCCTCCCAAGGATGATCCTGCAAAAATTCGATTAGAGGCCGAGCTCGCTGCCTTCAAAGCCATGGAGGAAAGGCAGAGGTTGGCCGACAAGCAGAAGGAGGTCGAAGCTCAGATCCGTAAGGATGCCGAGGAGGCCTTCCATCGCAGAATGGAGGAGATGCGGCTAACCCAAGAGGAGGCGAAGAGAGAGATCGAAAGGGCAAGAATCGAAGCCGAGAAGGCCGCTCGAGAGAGAATGGAGGCCGAGAAGAAGGCCGAGGACGAACGAGCGCGGAAGCATGCCCTCGCTATGGCCGAAGCTGAAGAGAAGGCTCGAATAAGATTCGAGAATGAAATGAAGGCGGCCGAACATCGACGACAAATGGAGGCTGAGGCCCGTGTCAGAGCTGAAGAAGAAGCTAAGCTGAGGTTCGAAGCCGCCGCGAAGGCAGCCGAAGAAAAGCGAAGGCTTGAGGATGAAGCTCGTGCCCGGGCTATTGAAGATGCCCGAATAAAGTACGAGATGGAAGCCAGGGCTGCTGAGGAGAAGCGAAAGGCCGATGCTGCAGAGCGAGCTAGGATGGAAGAGGACCTTCGCCTTAAGTTTGAAATGGCAGCCAAGGCAGCTGAAGAGCAACGAAAGGCAGAGGCTGCAGCCCGAGCTGTCGCCGAAGAAGAGGCTCGACTTAAGTGGGAGGCAGCAACCAAGGCAGCTGAGGAGCAACGTATTGCAGCAGCTAAGGCGGCCGAGGAACAACGAAAGGCTGATGCCGAGGCTCGAGCTAAGGCTGAGCAAGAGGCCCGATTGAAATTCGAGGAAGCGGCCAGGGCTGCCGAGGAGCAGCGAAAGGCTGACGCCGAGGCTCGAGCTAAGGCTGAGGAAGAGGCCCGATTGAAATTCGAGGCAGCGGCCAGGGCTGCTGAGGAGCAGCGAAAGGCTGAGGCTGAGGCCCGGGCCAAGGCCGAGGAGGAGACCCGACTCCGGATCGAGGCGGCGGCGAGGGCTGCCGAGGAGCAGCGAAAGGTTGAGGCCGAGACTCGGGCCCGTCTTGAAAAGGAAGCGAGGGAGAAGTTCCAAGCTGAGCTAAAGGCGGCTGAAGAACATCGAGCGGCCGAAGCCGCCGCCCGAGCCGCCGCCATCGAAGACGCCCGATTGAAGTTTGAGTTGGAAGCTAAGGCCGCTGAGGAGAAGCGAAAGGCTGAAGCTGCTGAGCGAGCTAGGGCTGAAGAGGAGCTTCGCCTGAAACTCGAGCTTGCGGCTAAGGCTGCCGATGAACAACGAAAGGCAGAGGCTGCTGAGCGAGCCAGGGCCGAAGAGGAGCTTCGTCTTAAGTTCGAGCTTGCGGCCAAGGCTGCCGAAGAACAGCGAAAGGCCGAGGCTGCGGAACGAGCTAGGTCTGAGGAGGAGGCCCGACTTAAGTTCGAAGCAGCCGCGAAGGCCGCTGAGGAACAAAAGAAGGCTGAGGCCGCTGAGCGGGCGAGGCAAGAGGAAGAAGCTCGAGCCAAGTTCGAGGCTGAAAAGAAGGCCGCCGAAGAGGCAAGAAAGGCAGAGGAGGAAGCCCGTGCCCGTGCCCAGGAGGAAGCCCGGATGAAGTACGAGGCTGAGCTTAAGGCTGCCGAAGAGAAGGGAAAGAAGGACGCCGAGGACCGCGCTCGGGCTGAGGAGGAGGCTCGGAGACAGTTCCAGGATGAGCTGAGGGCCGCCGAGGAGAAGAGGAAGAAGGAAGAGGAGGAGCGCAAGAAGGCTGAAGAGATTGCTCGGATGCAATTCGAGAAGGAGCTTCGGGAGAGGGCGGAAGCAAATGAAGCCGCCCTGAAGAAGATGCAGGAAGAGGCGGAGCGTCTCATGAGAGCCGAGGCGGAGGCGAAGGCTGCAGCAGCAGCGAAGGCTGCGGAGGAGGCCGAGAAGATTAAGAAGCTGGAGGAGGCGGCCCGAGCCAAGGCTGAGGCCGATACCCTGGCCAAGATCGAGGAGGAGAGGAAGGCGGCTGCCGCGGCAGCTGATGCCGAAGCTGCGGCGAAGGCAGCAGCGGAAGAGCTGAAGAAGAAGATCGAGGAGGATGCCAAGGCCAAATACGATGCGGACCGAAAGGAGGCTGCGAAGGCTGCCGAACAGCTGCCCATCCGATTCAAGGACGCCGTGGGCCGCAAGTTCAGTTTCCCCTTCCACCTCTGCGAGACCTGGCAGGGAATGGAGGACCTCATCCGACAAGCCTTCTTGCAGGTTGACGTCTTGGGTCCCCACGTCATGGAAGGCCACTACGACCTCATCGGACCCGACGGCGAGATCATCCTGCCAACGGTCTGGGAGAAGGTGGTCCAGCCGGATTGGTCTATCACTATGACGATGTGGCCGATGGACAAGTTGCCTCCGGTCGGGCCTAAGATGCCCCCCGGTATGGCAGGCAGACATGGCCATCCTCCCGTGCCGCCTCACGGCCATCGAATCCCTGCGATGGCGGCGGGCATGAGACCTCCCGGTCACCGCCTCCCTGGCATGCCTCCCATGATGCCGGGCGGTATGCCTCCAGGACCCCCGGGCTGGACCGGCGCGGCCGGCCGCGCTGGGCCCAACATTGTCAACGTCAACCCGCCCAAGCCAAGCAAGTCCAAGAAGGCGCCTCCTCCCTCTCCGTGGTCTGCGTTCTTTGTTGGCAAACCACCCAAGAAGAAGTGAGTCTCGATCAACATGGTATACCCTGCGGTTGACCCGGTGCTAACCATGTGTCATATAGGTCAAGCAAGAAGTGAGGCGCTTAGGACCTCGACACGGCGAAACGATAATGTGGACTTTGGATTTTGATGCAGCTCGGTCTCTTTTTCTACCCAGATACCTCGGCGATTCTTGTCGACTTCTTTCTTTGACTGTGGATCGATTACCCTGACATCTTGTTTCGCAATCTATTTCTAGTCGTTGTTGTCAGTTGTTTTTGATTTGAATATCTTTTTCTTTTTTTCTTTTTCTGTTCATTCGCGAAGTCGTTGGATTCGGTTTCTCTTTCGTCTTGTCGATTCTTTGGTAGCGTCTCGAACATCTCCAGGCATCAACGAAATGTCCTATATGCATTCGGATCGGAGTACAATGACAGATCTCAAACTCATGATACTGGGGGAAAAATGGAATACGATCCAATGTTGACTCGGGCTGTTTCTTCAATACAAAAAAAAACGCGCGCGCGCTCTATGGCCCTCGAGTCTGGGTATTGGCACACAAGACGGCGCTTTTCTCTTGCGGATTGGACGGAGGCGAGCAAGGTGGATTGGACACGGCCGTCCTAGACAACATGTTGTGTAGAATGAGACGGAGTAAATGTGTTTTATTTTATAGTGTCCCTGTTTGATGTGGTGCGGTGACGTGATGTGTTTGTATGCCTTGTGAATGACTGAGATGCTTCTATGTCTAAGATGTATGGCGAGCTCTAGGTTTTTGAAATCGTGTCCAAGATTCTATGCGGGAGGGGAAAGGAGGTCGGTCTAAGTCGAGGGAGTCTATGATCTTATAGCTTCCGCTGTGGGCCGAGTTTCTTACGGGCCTTTTTTTCGAATGCTTCTATCATCATGCCAGCCACCTTGTCCGACACCGCAGCGCTGACGGCGCCGTATAAAGGATTCGTAAATTGGAAGACGATGGTGAGATTCACCTCCGTACGTGGTGTTGGGGGTCCGACAATCTGCTTGACTGACCAGCGCGTTACGAGGCTCCGGAACACGGCCGAGGCATCGGGTCCCGAGCCGTCGGGTGTGGTGTCGCCGCTGATGGCCTCGACAGATTCGCCGGGTACGCAGCGCAAGCGACTTGTAAAGACTTCGTCAAAGCCGCCCCAGCCAACATGCAGGTCGGCGAGAGTGGGGTAGCGGCGGCCAGTGGAGGGGTCCGGGGCGGACCATCGGGTGACGAGGGAGCGGGAGCAGTAGGGAACGAAAGAGGCGTAGGAGTCGACGTCGGCGATTAGGTCGTAGAGAGGGTCGGAGGAGTAGGGAAGGGTGCGGGAGGCGGTGAGACGCTGGGGCGAGGAGGAGGGGAGGGTGATGAATGCGCGGCGGTGGCGTGTGGAGGGGATTGTGAGGCTGGTGATGTTTGAGATTGGAGATGTCGAGCGGGCGACGAAGGCGCGGGGGGGGAGGAGACGGAGGGCCATTGAGGGCTTGTGGGGGTTGTAGGAGGAGGTGTGGGTGTGATGGAAGTATAATTATGGGGGATTCATGGTATTGAGAGTGAGGATTGGGCCCGAGGAGGTAGAAGGGGTAGAGAATGTGGTGAGTTTGTGAAGATTTGGTGATGGTGTTGCGGCTCTGTTGAAGCAAGTTGAGAAAAGGTTGGAGCTTTCATAACGCCACCACCCGTGGATTTATCCGAGCAGGCGTCCACGTCCATGGTTCACCCACTACGGAGTAGGTAGGTACCTGCCCTGTGTGTATCTTCGAGCCTGCTGGCTGTCATGGTTTAGTGGGTGCACAGCCCCCTAAGTGATAGTGGCTCAAGCCCTGTAACAAACTTTCCTCCAGGGGTCCGAAGCTCGGGCCGTCCTTGTCGCCGAGTCGAGGGCGGTGATTCCGTCATCCTCATGCTCAACCTCTAGAGATTCGTGTGTCCAAAACCATCATCACCATCACCCAACTTACGAACCCTCCACTCTCTCGCGCCCGACCTCTACCTACCTCCCCTGTGCCATACGATATGCGCCCTCCTACACCTCCGCCTCGAACACGCTGATCGATCCCTCCTCCCATCTCAAGATAGCTGTGGCGGGTTGGCCCCATGCCGCGGGGCAAAGCTATCCATCATGTAGGCTCGGATCGAGGTCTGTTGGGAGTCTCGCGCGCTGACGATGCGCAGGTTTGAAAAGTCGCTTTACGACCTTATCCGGGGGCTCCGGAACCACAAGGGCAATGAGAAGGAGTATATCCAGAAGAGTCTGAAGGAGTGTCGCGCCGAAGTTCGCAGCCAGGATATGGGTTAGTTGGCGTTCAGGAAGCAGGGAGCTCTCCCGCTCGTGGGTAGGATTTCCGGCGGTCTGCTGACATGAGGATGGATAGATCTCAAGGCGACGGCGCTGCTGAAGCTCATTTATCTGGAAATGGTCGGCCATGACATGTCCTGGGCGTCCTTCCACGTGCTCGAGGTCATGTCCTCACCCAAGTATCACCAGAAGCGCGTGGGATATCTAGGAGCTGTGCAGAGCTTCCGACCCGACACTGAAGTCCTGATGTTGGCAACCAATCTGCTAAAAAAGGTCCGCCAGCGACGACCTACCCTACTTGCGCCAACCACCGCTGACCGTCGTGCTTGCGCGTGTGTATAGGACCTTGGCTCAACGACCCCGACGACCATCTCCCTCCCCATCGCGACCCTCCCCCACGTCATTACGCCTTCGCTGGCGCTTTCGACTCTTGCAGACCTGCTGCCGCGATTAAACCACAGCCATTCGAATATTAGGAAGAAGACGCTGGTGACGCTGTATCGGCTTGCGTTGGTGTATCCCGAGGCGTTGCGCGCGGCATGGCCGAAGATCAAGGAGCGTCTGATGGATCCTGACGAGGACCCGAGTGTCACGGCGGCTATTGTCAACGTGGTTTGCGAGCTTGGTTGGCGACGACCGAACGACTTCCTCCCCTTGGCTCCGAGGTTGTTTGAGCTGTTGGTGGATGGTGGTAATAACTGGATGGCCATTAAACTCATCAAGCTGGTGCGTGGTCCTTCTCATCCTTCTCATGGTGTTGGTTTGTCTTATAGTTGTGCTGACTCGGGTTTAGTTTGCGACCCTGACACCCTTGGAGCCTCGACTCGTGAGGAAGCTATTGCCTCCTCTCACCAATATTATTCGAACGACGCCGGCCATGTCGCTGTTGTACGAGTGCATCAACGGTATTATTCAGGGCGGAATCCTTGAGAGCGCCGATAATGTCTCAGGTAGCGACGAGATTGCGACGTTGTGTGTGAATAAGTTGCGCGGCATGATTATGATTGACGGCGATCCCAATCGTGAGTGATGACCCTCGTTCAAGCTGCGGGATGGACACTAACAGTATCCTACAGTAAAATACGTGGCGCTTCTGGCCTTCAACAAGATCGTTGTCACTCACCCGTACCTGGTCTCTCAGCAGGAGGATGTGATCCTGGAGTGTATCGATAGTCCAGACATCACCATTCGAATACAGGCTTTGGACTTGGTGCAGGGCATGGTTACTGGCGACAACCTGATGTCCATCGTGGGCCGACTCATGAAGCAGCTGAAGTCGTCCATGCCCGCTCGGGACGCCGGCCGGCCAGGTTCCCCCACGACGGAGCTGGAATACTCTGATGAGGAGTTTCAAGAGCATTCGGCAAGGACGTCAAGTGTCCAGGCGCCCCCTCTCCCCGACGATTACAGGATCGACGTCATTGGGAGAATCCTATTAATGTGTGCAAAGGACAATTACTCGAGTGTGTTGGACTTTGATTGGTATCTCGACGTGTTGACCCAGCTCGTCCGCATGGCTCCGGTATCTGTTCGGGTTGATAACGATATGGGCGTGACATCAAAATCACGAGATACCGTCCCGGAGAGGATCGGTGACGAGCTGCGCAATGTTGCCGTCAAGGTTCGCGTGATGAGGTCCACGGCGGTGAGGGCAGCTGAGATGATTCTGAATCAGCTCAATGCTGATACGCTCCTGGGACATCCTATCACTTCGGGGGCATTGAAGTCTGCGACGTGGATCATTGGCGAATACTCATCACAGCTTGCCGTGCCAGACGACAGTCTGAACAGCTTGTTGCAACTTATTCCTCGAACAACAAACCCCGAGGTATTGACTACGACGCTTCAGGCCGTCACCAAGGTCTTCTCAACTATAGTGGGAGACGAGACAGAGCCGTGGACGTCGGAGCGAAAGTCGAAGGTGTCACTTCTCATGGCTCGCGTTATCCATGTCTTTGAGCCTCTGGCACTACACCCTAGCCTAGAGGTTCAGGAGCGAGCTGTTGAGTTTATCGAGTTGCTGAGACTCACCGCTGAGGCAGCTTCGACGCAGCCTGCCTCGACCGATGACTTGGAGCAGGATCCGCCCCTGCTTCTCACTCAGGCGATACCGTCACTCTTCAACGGCTGGGAGCTCAACTCAGTGGCCAAGGGAGCGCAGCACAATGTTCCCGTACCGCAAGGTCTCGACCTAGATGAGCCAATTCACCCGAACCTCGCGAAATTACTGGCAGACGCCGACTCGGTCACTCTGGTGGCGGATGAGTCGGACGAGTTCGAGGTCTACTACCACCAGAAGCTGCCGCCAACCAGTATTGATTCCTCCGCACCCGCCATTAGCAGGATAGCCGAGCCCGTGGAGGACTATGTTGGTTCCTACCAGCAACCTGACGAGGACAGCTATCTAGACGCCGACATCGTCGCCAGACGAAAGGCTGAGCGTCTCGAGCGAAACAAAGATGACCCCTTCTACATCCCTAGCAACGACACCCCCAGAACATCTACTCCCATCCACAACATCCTCCAGAACAGTAACGGGCCCGAACTTGACATCGACTCCATACCGATAATGCAACTGGATCTCGAGCGCCTCGGCACCCCCGCCGCCGTCGCACCCCAGCGCCCACAGCCCCGACCTCGCCAACGCGTCATCATCGCCGCAGACGAGACCCTCGAGGGCAGCGACAGCGGGCACGTTCGAACGTATGACTCGGAGAACAACTCTGACAGCTTCACCAAGACCAAGGCCCGCAAACTCAAGCAGTCCCTCCTTCAGGTAGACTCCAGCAGCATCGGCTCCTTCAGCCTCGAGGGCCAGCCCTCCACGGGCTTCGACTACGAGAGGCAGCAGCGCGAGGAGGTGGAGATGCAGCAAGCTGTGAAGGAGGTTGAGAGGCTGAGACTGGAGATGCAGCGTGCCAATGAGCGCATCCAGGTCGCTCAAGGCGTTGACGTCGAGGGTACGGTGGTTAAGAAGAAGAAGAAGGTCAAGAAGGCGGATGGGGATGACGCCGCCGCTGCAGAGGGCAATATCAAGAAGAAGAAGAAAAAGGTCGCGCGGGTGGCGGCCATCGAGGACACGGGAGATGATAGTAGTGCGAGGGGAGTCGAGAGCCCCGATGCAGGAGAAGTGGTGGCCAAGAAGAAGAGGAAGAAGAAGCGCGTGGCCGAGATTCAGGAGGCGGGCTGAACCTGGTCAAGGTTCCCTGGTAAGGTCATGGAGTTTTGTGGCCGGTTTGCATAAGTTATCGAATCATGACTTGAGAGGAAACACAGTATACGTATACCTTAGCCAGTATGAGGACGGAACAACGAACCTCGACCTCGTTTGTTATGAGGAGTGTTGAGTATAGGAAAAAGAAATACAATACAAAAGGTAGAAATTATCGTATACATTCTACCCGGCTAGTTTCTAGTGAGTTCTTGACTAATATCTAGCTCTCTGCAAAGACGTGATGGGTATAGGCAAATGTATGTCCCAACCAAGAACATCTCAACAAGTCATACATACACATACACATCCTCATCAACAGTCCATTTAAATCACTTCAACTCAATGACTCAGTCAACCAGTTACAATATCTCAACCAACAGAAAAAGAAACCCTGGGGGAATCGCCATCACATCGTGATACTACATACAAACGAAATAAAAAGTGATCCCAAAAAATAGAACCAAGAGAAAGAAAAATATCAACAACCAAAAAAGAGGAAATGCAACCAGACAACCATACAAACAGGATACGCCGGTTGTTTCTTTTTTGTTTAGCTCATGCTCCATTAACACGTACACATGACTAAAAAAAAAAAAGAACATAGATTTTTGACGACAAATGGCTCAGGCAACTTTGGAGAGAACAGACAAAAAAAAAGGTCAGAGAGGGAGAGAAAACATGGAAAAAAACACGCGCGCAAAATGTTCTCGCCCCTTCTCCTGTTCGCCCTCACCTTGGAAACATTTCGCCTTTGCCCATCAACCTCCCATCCGGTTTCCCTGCCTGCCCAGTTTTCCTGCCCTTTCACAGGGTGTTGCCGTAACGCTTTGAGAGGCCTGCCTCGACCGTGGGTATCATACCCGCTCATCACCAGCTCTCCCCTCTCTCCCCTCTCTCCCCCCGTTGCTTGCTCGTCCGTGATTAGTCTTCCATCGGCTTATCCTCTAGGGTCACGCCCCGAGCTGCTGGTTCTTCAGGGGGGGTTGAAGGGTTAACTGGAATTCGCTTTCCGCCGACAAATCTCGCACCGGTTCGGCCGAGGCTCTCACGCTTCTCAGCTACACCATCGCCCTCCACCTTTGGTGAGTCTCCGTTGACGGGTTCAGAGCCCTCGCTTCCCGGAACCTCAAGGCTCTGACGTTTAATCGGCCCCAAGCCTCCGAGACTGCTGCGCTTTCGGTCTGCCGCCACCGCTGCAGTCGTCTGGATCGGGAATCGGGTCTCGGGACCGCCGGTACTGCGGTCTCGTCTGTGTCCGCGGGGGCTGGGCGCGGGACTTGTAGCACGGCCTCTGCTAGCGCTGGCCTTTTCGAGCAGAGCCCTATTCCGCTCCTCCATCAGAACCTTTCGATTGCTCTCATCCGTGCTGATCGCCCGAGGACGGTTCCCGCTGACCGAGGCCGAGTGGCTCATCATTGACATGCGCTTGAGTTCGCTGAAGATGGTAGCCTTGTGGGCGAACAAATCCCGGACCAATCGATACGCATGCTTCTCTTCCAACGTCAGCGAAGTCTCCGCTCGCGGCCGCAGGACACTGGGCGCGAGAAGGCTCGCAAGGGACGAAACGTAGGTTTCGTCGGCTGAGGTGAGATCGATCAGGCGGGTAAAGTGGTTCATGCAAGCGTCGAGAGTCGCAATGTTAGTGAGACGAAGGGTCGCGAGAGTCTGCTGGAGAACGGCAATTCTAGAAGCCTCCGAGGTCTCGCCAGAAGGTGTTGAGTAGATGGTCCGGATAATTTCGTAAACGTGGGAAGACACAAGAGAATCTATCGACGACAGTTAGTTCGTGTCACATCACACATCCATAGCGACCAATTGCGCGACTCACCAGGCAGTTCGAGGAGATAGACCCTCAAAAGGCTCGCAACAGTGGGGATATCATATTCCTCAAAGACGTCGGGCTGAATGGGCTTCCCGTCATTGACCTTGGCACGAAGACTATGTGTCTTCCCCAGTGGCACGGCTTCAAGCCAGACAGCCCTTCTAGCCTCATCGCCCTCGAGATCAGGGTAGTGGTGGTCAAGGTAGGTCAGGATGGTGGTGACAATCATGGGCACACGCTTCTTATCGGCCCTAGCACGGGCTTCTAGGTCAATGCCGAACGTCTGCTCATCGACCTTGTTCCAGTAGTTCTCGTAGGTCACCGCCCTGGGGACGAAGCTTCCAGTGCGGTAGGTTTCGAGGAGGTAGCGCAGATCGCTCTCCGGCTGAATGGTCTCCTGGAAGAGCATCATCTGGTCGACAGTGGACTGCAGGCTAGGAATGACGTTGCCGATGGTGCCGGAGAAATCCAGGATGACAGTCTTGATGGCCTTGAGGCGGTCAAGCTCACAGCGCTCCATGAAAGTGAGGTGGACGAAGATGGCTTCCTCGAGCTCGCATCGCAGTTCGTCCAGCTTGCGCACACCCGCCTTGTACCTGTCGTCGGATTCACGAGCCTCACGCTGCATACGCTGGCTCGGGGTCTCGTTCGGGTGAGCGTTGTTGAGGACATTCCAGTTGGACAGGTACTCGCTGACAGCGCCAACAACAGGGGAATCGCCGCCGCCGTCGGAGCCCGTGGAAGGCATCGAAAAGGTGCGGCTGATGGGCTTCTTCTCGGGAATACCGGCCATCTGGAAAGCCTTGGGTCGCCACTGGTAGAACATCTTGGAGCTGTTGGCAAAGGTGTTGCCGACGTTGCCGATGAGACGAAGGAAACCGTTGGTGATGAGGTCCTGGCCAATTCGCTCGGCATAGCTCACGGTGATGGCGCCCATGCTGCGTTGCAAGTATTCGATAATGTCGGAACCGGACGAGGTGTTGAGGTAAGTACCAAGGATGGGGACCTTGGTTTCGCCCATCTTGATAGTCGAGAGCATCTGAGAAAGGATCTTCTTGACCTGCTCGGGCTGGTAGGAGTCGTCGCCAATTTCGTATATTTCATCCTCGTCTTCGTACACCTCCTCCTTGTGGGGCTGGACCTTGATCTCGGGGATCGGTTGAGCTTGCTTGGGGCTCGTCTCGGGGTCTTGGAAGGCGAGCTTGTTCTCCTCTTCAAGGTCCTCGACTTGACGGCACTTATTGAAATACACGGAGCGTAGTTTCTTGACGGCTTCGGCCTGCCGATCGTGGGCCTTGATGCGGGCATGGAGTTGATCCTGTGAATCCTGGATGCGAGCATCGTGGGCGTCGCACCAGCGTGAGAAGGGGATAACGACTAGATCGCGGATGCTCTGGGCAATGCGTTGGTGATTGCGTGAAGCATCTTGCATCTCGGTGCGCATGCCGTCAAAGGCCTAGGATCCAGGGGGGCATTGAGTCAGCACAAGCCCGACGATGTTTTTGGAGTCGAGTCGCATGGAGCGGCAGGCATCTCTGAGGTAGGAAGAGCGGGCGCAGGAATGCAGGAGCATCTCGACATACCTTGCGAACGGTAGCACCATCATCCCGTGTGAAGCCACCGGTGAACTTGTCTGCGGAGGGGGTAATCTCGCTGAGGCGCTGACCGTAGACTTCTTCGGCTTCGGCGCGTAAGCGAGCAATTGTCAGGACCTGTCGGTTCTCAACAACACCCTGTTGCAACTTGCTGAACAGGACACCAAGTCCTGCAGCATAGTCGATCGACCAGAAAGAATCAGCGAAGCCTGGCATTGTGGCCTGCCTTGTCCAGCCCCGTCGATTGTGGTGATGGTTGTGGTCCTCGCTGCGAAAGTGTCGAGGTAATCAGGCTGGGTGGGAGACGAAGGAGGGTAAGGAGTGGCGGTGGAGGATAGCGACAGCGGTACAAATACGGACGATCGTGCAACGCGGGCGTGGGCGCGGGAATCGTCGCAGTGATGCCTATCACGATGAGGGTTTGTTCGCGGGTCGATCGACGCTGGTGTGTTGATGTTGGAGTGTAGGTTATAGTCGTCGTAGCGGCTGCGTGTCTCTATCTTGCGTAGGACTAGGTACTCCGTACTCCGTACTGGTTGGACGGCTGTTGATGATGCAGGGGGGCACGTACAGCTCTCGGATTGCTGTGTGGGCGGCGCGTCAGGGAGAGCCAGCGCTACTCCGTATCAAGCGGTACTCCGTGCCTGTGCGCCGTCTAGATTTGGGGGCTTTTCGT
Organism: Fusarium robinianum; assembly: GCA_013623725.1. Taxonomy (NCBI): domain Eukaryota; kingdom Fungi; phylum Ascomycota; class Sordariomycetes; order Hypocreales; family Nectriaceae; genus Fusarium; species Fusarium robinianum. The sequence continues at coordinate 23,349 of JABFFI010000583.1, read as the reverse complement.
GCTGACTCGGGGCTTTGGAGTGGACGAGGCTGAATCGGGTGGGAGAGAGGAAAAAGGGACGGCGCGTCGATTGGGCTGAAGGGCTGGTGAACTAGGGGTGTGTGTGCGTTGTGGAGGAGGTGGATTTGGGGGGGGGGGGAAGAGGTTGGCTGGGCTGAGCTGGCTTTGTGGAAGATGACGACGTTTCGGAACTAATGAGCAGGGGAGGGGGAACTGATGGAGTTGTTTTCTTTGTACTCCGTCCGTATTATTATCTTTTTTTTTCCCCTTTCGATTTGTGGCCGCCGTGGCAGTCAATCAGGTGTGTTGTTGGATGGATATGCTGGCGTTGAAGGAGCTAGGTCAATACGGAGTGGCAGTGCTGGGTATCTACGAAGTAAGGACGAAGGAAGAACCTCAGGCACCGAGGCGGAGGTTGAATTAGAGTATCCAGATAAAGGGAAAATAGAAGGGAAAGAGCGACCAAAGTTAATTGACATCCAGCGCAATCTACCTATCCAGAGGGAAAGTCGACGTGTGCGTTGGTCGTCGCTTCCCTTATTATTATGTGAGCTTCGTGTGCGTGGTACGGAGTAGATGAAGGAAGGAAGCTTCCATGACAGGCCCTGCAGGGCAGGTCCATGCACGTTGGACAAGGGGGGGGGGGGGGGGGGCAGGAGCACAACCCGCGGAAAGAGCAAGATGCCAAGCAGAATGGATTTCTAAAAACAATCTCTCGACATTAAACAGTCTCCCCAAATCAACCACCTCTGCTCCATACAATCCATCCATCTTCACTCCCAGGTCCCGGCATTCATCGCTGGCGGCAATCAATCTCTTCTTTTCATCTTACTTGCTGGCGTTACACTCAAAAGACAAACACCCTTGACGGTGCAGAGGCCTCTCTCACTGGACAGTTCATGGACAAACCACCCTCCTGCCCCCTCCTCCTCCTCCTCCTCCTCTCAGCAGCTTTCAAGCAGTTCCCAACGTCCGTCCGGCTGTCAGCCAAACTCTAGAGTCGACGTAGGAAGTACCTAGTAGGTACTCCCCCCCCTGACGGACTTGTGGCGCTATGTCCAGACCTTTCTCGTACATGGCGGCCACTAATCCTGCAATCCCGGCCAGTCTTGTTTCAGGGAGCACACTCAACTGGGGAAACTGCCCACCCAAAGTCCCAAACAGAGCCTTGGGAGATTCCAGGGGTCCAGCTGCAGACAAAAATGCTGCCGCTATTTCCATTTTCTTCTCGTCTTACATAAGCCCTCGTCAACAGTAATCGGCCTTGGCTGAACACACTTATGTACGACGACTCCCTATTAGTTGCAGCCATTCAACCCACCAACAAAGTAGATGGTCTAGTCTCTAGGTAAGCAGCTGACTGGAAGGGAAGGGGAAGGGCCTCAACACCAGTGCGACCACAGATCATAGTCTTCAACCTCGACGTCGCCTCCAACTCTGACTGGTTCCATGCAAGTGCATTAGAACGGATTCACTCATCACCAACGTGTCAAAGGTTCTCATCGAACCTGCGCCGCCGCCACAGCACATTGCCGCACCGAAACCTGCTTCAGCCGCAGAAGCCGTTCCTTTGAGCCTCTCTTGAGGTTAGCCAATCCGAAGAGCCCATTCACTTGACCAACCTCGATGCGTAGCGACACAGCAACACAGCGACACAGCGATACAGCGACAATTCATCGGACAAGCGAGGTCAACCGTCCATCCCACGTGCAAGGCCACAAGCACCACGAGTCATCCAATCTACTCGACTATGTAGTACAACTGTTCATCTGGCTCTTGTCCCTCTCTCGGCATCTTGTTGGAGAGACTTTAATATGCATGCAAAGACATCTTGTCTAGGTAGGTTTCAGAGAATTTTGGTGGTTACTCCTAGCAGTCTGCGAAAGGCTCAGTTCTGACTGGGTAGTTGGGGAGTTTCATATATATCGATCGTGGCGAATACTCTAAAGTATCAGTGATTTCAATATTACCCTCGCTCACATCGTACGTTTGCCCCGACCTGACTATGAATAGAAACATCGAGTCGGGACCTCTAGGCTTGGCCAGAGGTTGATAGATCGAGATGATCAGGTGCTGGTCTATCTTCTCTTGCAAGCATGTACGAATATGTGCGGAGGAATATCCCCTTACCCACCAAGCACCCGGAGAGTTGCGGCCGTTCAACCCCTGACCTGCTTCTCCGTCGATGGACTAGGCCCTCAATTTCAACACTCTAGATCCAATAGCCAATGCGCTAGATCTTGGAATGGAAAAACTGACCCGTATATCAACAGGCCCTACTATGTACTAGAGTCTTATAGTGCAGAGGTTATTGACTCTAGCATTGGTCCAACTTCGATAGCTCATACAGCAATTGGTCGAGTTGCCGATTGAAGTGGTCCTCCTATGCATACGTCGACGACAACTCATGTTGCGGTGATTATGTTTCGCTAACTGCAAGGCCAAAGAGTCCTCATTGACTGCTGCTTCTGCTAGGTCTCCTCCTCCTCAACCATAGTTGAGGTCCCCCCTGACGACCCCTGCGCGCAGGCTAAGAGCCGCGACGCAGCTGCTAGTAGACCAAGCCGGAAATGAAAATCGGAGTTTAGCTCCGCGAACAGAGAAGACCGTTTCCTCTATAAAGGGCATTCAGAAACGCCCTGGAGCCAGGCGTTGGTGGCTTCGATCTCATCGTGTTTACCCGCCGCCACTCCTTTATACAGTTCCGGGTTCCATCGTCATTCGTTCATTCATCTATTCTCACGCCACTTCCGTTCGTGATGCCTTCCATCAAATCCTTCGTGGCTGCCATCTTGGCTGGCTTGGCTTTGGGGACGCATGCCAGTCCTTGTTCTCTTGTGCCCTCTCTGAGCACTACCACGGGCGCCCAGTCTTCGACGACTACCGGCACTCAGGGTCAGACTTCCTTGACCTCGCTCACTGTCTCCGATGAGTCCTCCACGGCCACCGGGACGGCCACGACCGTCCTGACCAACACCTTCGACACTAGCTCTACCGACACCTCGACCACGAGCTCCCCGGCCCCGACCGCCTGCAGCAACGACGCCCCCAACGTCTGCGGCAAGGCCGGATTGTTGGGTATAGATGATAATACTAAGGACCTTACGGACATAATATACGACACGGATCTAGAGTCATGCTGGGACCTCTGCAAAGAGACAAGCGGCTGTCTGTTTATCGGCTTTGGCGGCACCCAGTGCGAGCTGTACAAAGCCTCAAGTCAGGCTCTTGAATTCTTGGAGATTCCTGGTCACTTCTACGCGGGCTATGACATAAGCTGCTGCTTCGGGGCCGCCGCGACCGAGACAGGAAGCGAGACTGCTACGGAAACGGGAACTGCTTCGGGCTCCGATACTGCCTCTGCCTCGGAAACTGCAACTGCGTCGGGATCTGATACTGCTTCGGCCACGGTTACAGCGTCAGGAGCCGACACCTCCTCCTCGGAAACCGGAACCACAACCACCACAACCGCCCAGGCCCCTCCCCAGATTACTTCCATCGCAATCCAGCCGATCACCTCAGTCCTCCCGCCGCCTTAGACCATGAATCATATACAAAGGGCATCTTGAGCAACGCAATGGAAGGGTTAGGGAATCATGGACAACAGTTTCAGTCCTGAGCAGCGGACTTTGCTCGGTGAACGTTGTCATGTGCTTAATTATACTCCGTAGTCATCTATTGCATTTGATCAGCCCGATTTTCAGGGGGTGGGTGTCTTTGACATTCCCAGTGACCCAATGCTGTTGCTTTGTCCGTGGCCCTGTGAGATGTATGGTAGAAGGACGTGGTGTCTCGCCTTGAGTTGTCAATGGTTGGTGTTATGAGAATGACTCTTGTCGAGGAGGAGCATTGAATCAATCCGGATGAAAGAATGAGTATAAAAAGGGGGGGAGATTGAGCTCCAATCCCGATTCCAGTGCGGAACCAAACTCCTTAAAAACACAAGCTGCAACAACTGCGATAACCAAAGAACAAGCATCTTGACAACTAATAACCAAGTCAACCAACTGTACTCTCTCCAGTCAACTCCAGCCAACCCCCGACAACCAATTCCAACCAACCCTCAACTCCCTCTCAACATCAACAAGTATCCACTTCAGCCCTAGAAATGTGCACCCACTTCACATTCCGCTACGCCTGCCGCGTCTGCGCCTACATAATCGGCACCAGAATGCGGGAAGAGAAATGCGACAAGGCCAAAGCCGACAAGAACTACAAGTGCGTTCGGCTCAGAAAACACGAAGGCGCTGTCCGCACCAGTGAGAAGTGTCGGTAGATAACATGTAGTTTCCATGACAAGACTGAGACTATATGTCAGCGCGGGTGTTGAGAATAAGATGGTATGGGTGGTAGTTTGTAGTACCTATGTAGGAGACAAGCAGCGTCTTATTGATAGTCACGGTTGTCGAGGAATCTATATAACCACTCCATATCCGTACTATGTAAGAGAGTCGGCAAGCCACTGGGCGGAGAGGCGTCGATAGTCCCGACGGCCAAGAATCTCCAGATGCTCCCCTGTCACTCAGCTGAAACAATTACGTACTTCATACACTAGGAGGGCAATCAATCTCTTTGTCCCCGAACTATATGTATGCACTAGCATCCGTAATAAGAAAGCAATTGGCATGTGCGTCTTGTAGGGCTGGCGAATGGTCAATCACTCATTATCCCCTAGTAGTCAACACTGAGTGATGGTGGCATATAGCTTCCTTATGAGATCTCGCGCTCAGGAACGACTCCCTAATAAATCGTGTGTAGACAGACCACATATTTCATAGAGAACGCTCAATTCTCCCCCAACTACCCGTCCTCCTTTCAAGACAGATATCCCGCTCGCTGTGAAAAGCAACATCCATACTGTACACAGCTCCCCCTCACAAGCAAACCGGGTCAAATCCTATGTTCATCATTGTCATGTTCCAATTCATCGCTGTATGGTGTAGTCTTTCCCGTTTATTTTTGTACATCAATCCTCTCATTCTCTCAAGCCTCGGGGCCATTGGGCTGAGCCGGCGCAGCGTCGTTCACCGTCAGCTTCTCCATCTTCTTGGCCGCATCACCACCCTGGGCGCCGGGGAATCGCGTGCCTCTGTTCTTAACCTTCTTCTCCTTCTTCGCCGGTGGGGGGTAGGCCTTTAGTGTCACCTCCTGCCATTCCTTTGACGCCTGGTAGTCCTCCTGGATGGGAGCCATGAGATCAATGAGACCCTTGGCCACGGCGGGCTTCAGCATCTGGGGTGTCAACTGTAGAAATTCTGTTAGCGGTTTACACAAAAACTCGAACGGATTCCCACGTACCACATCGTTCTCAAAGTCCTTCTGCATCTGCTCGATGCTAGTGTAAACCAAAGGCTCGCCGTCCGTCTCAATCTTGAACTCCCGAGTGCCCTTAAGAGCAGCACCGGGGAGAAGAACAAACTCGACCAGCGCCAGAACACCGTTTCCTTCCACCACTTTGGGGACACACTCTGCTTTTCGGACCTTCTTGGCGACAACATCGGGGGCATCGAGAAGATCGATTTTGCTCTCTAGAAACAATCAGTTGGCGACGGTTCGCAAGACCATGTCTTAGGAGGGTGCTCATACGTTCATCACTAGAGCTCATCTTGTTGCCGTTCAGGCCAGCAACCATGGGGGAGATGAGATGTGCGCGCTAGAAACAGTGTTAGAAGAAGAATCCACATTCCATTCCAACGCTGGCAGCAACTTGCCTGTCGGTATCCAAGCTTGGGCAACCATGATGTAGCCGCCACGAACAATTTCCGCTGATCAAGACCACCAAACTGAACATCGCAATCCAGGTACTGCTCGTCCAACACTTGTAGAATGGGGTAGATGAGACCGCTCAGGGGAGCATTCGCCGACTGCTTGACGACCTCGGCACCGGCCTTCTTGGCGTCGTGCTCTGACACCACGGAGCACAGCTTGTAAACGTCCATGGTGTAGGCGGCGGTGGTCTGGTAGGAGCTGCCGAGGACGAAGCGCAATCGGTCGATGGGGACGCCGACGGCCTTGAGCATCGATGTGATGACGAACTTGTAGTACTCGGCGCGCTGGGCAACGAGCTCGATCGGGGCTTTGAGGTTGTCGAGGAAGCCGTGGACATCGGCGAGGAGGATAGTCACGTCGCAACCAGCAGCAAGGAGCTGGGCGATTTTCATGGCCGGTACGAAGTAACCGCAGTGAGGTCGGCCAGTCGTCGCAGTTCCTAAGAGAAGCACATTGAGCATCATATAAAGAAGCAAGTAGTCACTGGTTTATGAGAGGAACCTACCCCAGTAGACCTTAGGATTCCGTCCCTCGGCCATAACACCCTCGATAATCTCGGGGTTGAGAACCTCAGCGAGGTTCTCTCGAATGAGAGTCATCCTCTCCTCGGGGGATAGAGTCGCCATTATGCAGTACTCGAAAGGAATCTAGAAACCAGGGGTAAAGACGAAAGAATCGCAAAAAAAAGAAGGGCAGAACTTTTTTATCAAGGTGGTGTGGCTGGTGTCGTCGTTGCTTGACTCATCTAGAATTCTACACGCCGCCGACCGAGTAAGGTAATATTGGTACCCCGCCAAATCGGAGTCGACTCGGTCGGGCTCCCCGCCGGAACGGGAATTCCTTCGTTCCGGCGGGCGAAACGGTGGGAGCTAGAAAACGGATCGCAAACGGTGAGGGGGGGACGACGGGTTGGATTGGGAGGCGAGTTTTATGCATGGCATTGGTAGTGCTGTGTGGCGCATGCATCGACTTACAGGAGGCGCCACAGGTACCTCTTCCAACACCAGACAACAGAGATGGAACTCCGTGTTGGTGTCGCTCTCCAACGTCCCTACCTACATTGATACTGTCGGTTCTCTGATTAAGAGTGTAGTTACTGTAATATGCCTACGGTAACTAAAGTAATTGTTCTCTGTGTAGTATCACACATAACCCGGAAGTCAAGTATAGGTACTTAGGTAGGTAGGTGCCTTGAAACGAGTTCGTATCCATTTATTTGTCAGCTGGAACACTGCAGCTGCTTTGGTAGTCAGGGTCAAAGTGCCGTCTCATCCCTGACGTCTTACTGCCTACTACCTATCTCCCATTCATTCCAAAGGCTTCGTTTTTTTATCTACCACAGGAGGCTATCTTCCATCCCACACTCATTCATCCTCTGCCATTGTCAATCCTTTCTACGTCGTCTCTTCCCGTTTTTTTTCCTTCATCATGGGTCGTCCAGAACCCATCCTCCCCTTCACCAAGGCCAGACATTCAAAAGGAGGCCGGGCGAACCGAAACATAAAGGGAGGATTGCTTCACCAGCTTCACAATAATCCCCCCCAGCAGCCTGCCTCGACGCGGAAGGTCTCACCGCGTAAGGTCATTATCGCCATATTTTTCGCGCTCCTTCTCATTAGCCTATTACACCGGCCGGTTTATAGGTACTATGGCGAGCTTCCAACTTATGGCCATGGCCTCAAAACTCCAGAAGAACAGGCCCGGGCTATCCTTGCTGCGGTGCCCTTGATCGGTAAGTAAGAAAAAAAACCACATCGATTATGGGAATATCTACCTTCACTTTCAGAATTTTAAAGGATAGGGTACTCACACGCTGTATAGATGGACATGTCGACTTTCCTCTTGTCATGCGCTTCTTCTATGGCAACCATATCTATGATGACAACTTCACACAACCCTTCCAGCAAGGCGAGCTGCCTGGTCATGTCGACCTCCACCGTCTTCGTCAAGGTCAGAGTGGAGGTGCCTTCTGGAGTCTCTTCGCTCCGTGCCCTTCAAATGGCACCGACTTTTCAGACGAGAACTACGCGTCTAGTAAGTCAAACCCTAGACTCTGTCTATAGTCTATGAAGCTAATCACAGTAACCTAAAAGGCGTCCAGTTCACGCTGGATCAGATCGATCTCATGACTCGGCTACAGGCAGCATATCCCCGAGACTTTTCCCAGAAGGTCGATAGCTCAAATGCCTTTGCCGCTTTTAAGGAGGGCAAGCTGATCTCACCCCTCGGCATTGAGGGATTGCATCAGATTGGCAACTCGGCCGCCAATCTTCGCCGATTCCACGCCATGGGTGTCCGATATGCTACTCTCACTCACAACTGCCATAACAAGTTCGCCGATGCCGCACTCTTGGAGAGCCCTCTGCGCATGGCTGACCCCCTCTGGGGAGGACTGAGCCCTGATGGACGTCGTCTTATTCACGAGATGAACCGCATCGGCATGATTGTCGACCTCTCTCACGTTAGGTCGGTCTACCTTGATTCTAGTTCGCGGGAAATCTACTGACTGGTGTGTTATTAGTGAGGACACGATGCTACATGTTCTAGGAGATGATGATGATGGGTGGGAAGGCTCTCGAGCTCCGGTCATCTTCTCCCATAGCTCTGCGTGGAAGATCTGCCCCCATCCTAGAAACGTCAAGGACCACGTCCTCCAACTTGTACAGGAGCGCAAGGGCCTTGTCATGGTCAACATCGCCCCCGACTTCATCTCATGCATCGACGTCGGCAACGAGAACGGCCTCCCTGAATTCTATCCCGCCAACTCTACCCTCGAGCAGGTCGTCAGGCACATCACCTACATCGGTGAGAACATCGGTTATGACCACGTCGGCATTGGCACCGACTTTGACGGTATCGAGACGACGCCGAAGGGACTGGAAGACGTCACCAAATACCCCGACTTAGTTGCCGAGCTGATAAGACAGGGTGTGAGCACTGTCGATGTCGGCAAAGTAGTCGGCGGTAACCTGCTGCGTGTCTGGAGAGATGTGGATCGGGTCGCTGCTGAGATGCAATCTCAAGGAGAGCTACCGATGGAAGATGATCTACCGCCAATCAATTTCCTGGGGGAATCGAATCATGCGTCGTAGAACTTTCGCTGCGTTTTCTACGTAGCGACGTAGGTAGTGTTCGATTTCGTGTAATCGTACACTCGTATATACACATCTTGTACAACAGGGAGCGCTTGGCTTTAGATTTCCTTCCACCCACTCTATAACGTTCCCCGTGATGACAACCGTTTGCGCATGCCTCGAAACTTGTCGTCAAAGCCCAAGTGGCCCACCATCTCTCCCCCCAAAAGCGAACCAATCCAGCAGTTTAACCTCGTCGCTCGATTCTGTTGAGCTTGTTCGCTGTCGCCGTTTGCGTCCTCGTCCTCTGGCCACGCACCGGCAGACCCATGGCATGTCGCCTACCACGATAAGAACCCATATCTTTCAGCCGTCGAATGTTTTCCTGGACTAGACGCCGGGCGTCCGTCTCGATCGTCATTTGCGACAACTCGGCTGTGAGGGATGTGACGGTTCGGGGGGCGAGGGAGCCGACTTTGGCGAGTTTGTGAATGGAGTATTTCGCCATGATTCGGACGGCGGTCGTAGGTCCAAGGGCGTAAAAGGACTGGAGGGCTTTCTATTAAAGGGAGATTGTCGCGTGAGAATTGCGCTCTTCGATCGTGGAGTTGAGAGGGTCCCGAGTGCTTACCTGGACCAACTTGCCCTCATTGAAGTTGACACCTAGAATGAACACCTAAAGCGACTGTGTTAGTGTTAAATTCATCGATATGGGCACAATTGGCATCAACGAACCATCTTGGCGGCTTCTCGTGGGTATCACAATCGCTTGCTTCGGTCCCCAGATGTTCGAAGTAGTGACGCCGCTCATGAGGCATTGGAAAAAGATGGACTCGGCCGGGCAAATCACGGTTAAACTGTTCGCAAGCACCAGCCACATTCCTCAGATGCAATTCGGGGTCGTCTCCAAGTGGATGCCACGACCTTGCAGGGGGGGTTTTACACGAATTAGAGGACCTGCAGCGGGTTCTGGCGCTGAAGCTCCAGCGTGCGTTGGTGGGGCCAAGCTCTAATTGAAGGAGGCGGGCAGCTCTTGGGCTGGGCTCGTCAGCTCCCCCGGACAGCACGCAGAGACCAGCATTGTTCCGTATAAGTGTCCCCATCCCTCCTCCTCCTCATCCGCTCCTCTTTCTTTCATCATCCATCCTCTCCCCCCCCCACCATCAACCCGTCTTTGTTCGACAACGACGATAACAATGTTCAACCTCCGACGCCTCTTCGCGTCGGTCCTGGTCCTGGGACTCGGCCTCCTCTTCCTTGCCCAGTCCGCCGAGGCTGCCAAGGGCCCCAAGATCACCCACAAGGTCTACTTCGACATCCAGCAGGGTGATGAGACCCTCGGTCGCATTGTCATGGGTCTCTATGGCAAGACCGTCCCCAAGACCGCCGAGAACTTCCGCGCCCTTGCTACTGGCGAGAAGGGCTTTGGCTATGAGGGCTCTAGTTTCCACCGTGTTATCAAGAACTTCATGATCCAGGGCGGTGACTTCACCCGGGGTGATGGCACTGGCGGCAAGTCGAGTATGTTCACCCCAGGTCTTTAGAGCGATCATTGCGCGAAGCCAGACACTATCTCCAACTTCAATTGACTGACTATGACCCGTAGTCTACGGCGACCGCTTCAAGGACGAGAACTTCAAGCTCAAGCACTCCCGCAAGGGCCTCCTCTCCATGGCCAACGCTGGTCGCGACACCAACGGCTCCCAGTTCTTCATCACCACCGTCATCACCGGGTAAGCATAACTCCCGCGTATCACAGTCGCATTGACTAGCGGCTGCGACATCCCATCACCCACGAACCGAACATAGGCTAACATGTGGTCGCAATATAACAGCTGGCTCGATGACAAGCACGTTGTCTTCGGCGAAGTCCTCGAGGGCTACGACATCGTCGAGAAGATCGAGAACTCCAAGACCAAGGGCGACCGCCCTATTGAAGCCGTCAAGATCGTCAAGAGCGGCGAGCTTGAGGTCCCCCCTGAAGGTACTCACGTCGAGCTGTGAGAGGCTCTCTTCCACTGTTGGTTTTGCCTCATCGCCCCCCGTCTCCTCCCACCTCCAGTGGCCAGAATACTGATACGTGAGTGTTCTTCTGCGCCCTTTAGACACCTTCGGCGAAGCGGAGTTCTCCCCTGAACCTCAAGAGGCAGAGCCCTGGTCGCTCGCGCAAAAGGCGGGCCTCTTTGGCCTGGTGGCGGCTATTATCATTGTCGTTGTCCGTCTTAACCGACGACGTCTCTAAATGAAGGTGACCTGGGGCATATTGGTGCAATATAGGTAGCCAAGGACAACAACATAAACAAACACATATTTGGATCCGTGATGCAAGTTCACTCAGCCGTGCTACGTCCCCTGGTTGTCTCATCCCCGCAGTGCCCGGCCATTGCTATGCATTCAATATCGTCATCGTACTCGGTCTCTCGTAGCCCACATCGATTGATCATAGCCTGTCGTAGCCTAGTCTAGCCACACCTAGATACGCCTACTGGCTGGTTTCGTCTCTCATAACCAACCATCTCGATGCCGAGTGACTGACCTAACGTATGCCCATTGCGTGGGCAATCTACAATCCCCCCCGCAAAGCCAAGTACACCAATGCGACAGGCTTACGAAAACCATCGCATACTACGCGGGAATTCCGAGCAGACCATCTTTCTATCCTCGACACAATTGGCCGGGGACGTCGTGAAGTCTCCCGCAAGCAAGCCCATCGGTGTTAAGCCCATCCAAAGACCCCTGTCACGTGGAGCTGACGACTAACCTGACGACACCCTTCTTTCCCCCGCCAAAAGCCCCAAAGAAAAAAAAAAGCCTGTAAGTCGCATTCCCTTTAAACGAGCCCTCCTTGCCCGTGATAATTCACCTGCCACGCCTTCTCTCTCTCTCTCCTCTTTTTCCCATCTCCCTAGCTCTTACTACCTATCTTATTGCAAGAGTCCGCAGTTGAGGAATTGTTTCGCGACAGAGGAAAGGGAGGGAAAACCGAAAATATGAAGGTCCTTAGCCTCAATTTCCTGACTTGCGCGGTCAAGGCTTGCAAGTCCTCGTCTGATTCATACCCGCTGCATCCTAAGGATGCGGAGCTGGTGCAGGATGAGATTGAGTTGAATCCTCAGATGTTGGTTAATGTTCTGCCCCGTCTGGATTGGGCTGCGTTGCGAGTTACGTCTTCTGAGGTGAGTTTGATTACAGAGACTCTTTCTTTACACACAGGAGACGAGCCGAACGCGAGAACTAGGCCATTCTGTTCATTTACAGTCGAGAATGGCCTTCTTCTACACATACCTTTCTTATAGACTTCACCTCTCTGGTTCTCGTTCTAACTCTTTACAGCTGGGCTTCCCTCAACTGCCCGAACAACCCCCCACGCCTGAGGAGCTCCAGGCCGATGAGAAGATGCTCAAGGATCTGCACCACCTCCTTCTCGAGACGCAAATGTCCGAGGGAAAGCTAGTCTGCAAGAATTGCGGGCACGAGTATGCAGTCAAGGAGGGGATTGCGAATTTCCTACTCCCGAGCCATCTGGTATAGCGGGGTTTTCTTGCAAGAGTCAGAAGACTATGAACGGGGTCTCTGATCTGATAAATTGAGAGAGATGGCCATATGTTGAACTCGAGGGGCGAACCTTGGGTGGGAGTACGGGGACGTCATCTACCATCAGCAAAGGGAGGGGAGCATAGCGGGGAGAGGGTGGTCTCAACCGGAGTCTGGCGTTCAAATTCTTCATTACAAGGGCTCGAACCATGGATGGTGTTGAGAATCAACAAAACTACCATACGGATCCAAGGCCGTAAAAAGCCCACGATTTACATCCCATTCCCTGTCTACACTCAAGTCTTCGCAACAGTGCCTATACTACGTCCTCCCATCAAGTTCCAACGCACCAAAGAAAAACCCGAAACTCCATAATCTGATGTACAAATGTCATCCTCCGAACCAGGAGGGCCCAACAGCGAGCGAGCGCTAGATGCGCCATCTACTGCTGCTTCTTCTGCGCGGCAGGACCCATGTCCTTGTCGAAGGCGCCGTAGGACACCTCAAGGCTGGAGAGGGCGCGCATGCCGACGCCAAGGATGGAGAGCAGGATAATAGCAGTGATGATGGCCATGAAAACGCCTTCAGAGGTTGTTAGTGATAGGTTCGTCATGTAGAACAAGATACTTACCAGGAGTGAAGAACTGGTACTTCTCAAACAGAGGCCGTCTGTCCACCTCAGTCTCGTTCTCATCTCGTCGCATGGGCATGTTCGAGATCGACCTCTTGAGCTCTGTGTGGAATTCAGGCTCGTAGATAGGCTCGTCAGGGGTTCCGACGAAGAGAATAGTGTACGAAGCGCTCGTGGTAAAAGCATCGAGGTCCGAGGCCAGGGACTCATCTGATATCTCGTCAATACCGGTTTCCCCCTATCCAAAGGTGTTCCTTGAAGAGTAGCCTACCATTGTCCGCCAGGAGCCCAGCCCTGTCCGACTTCATCGGCGGAAGGGGGACCTCCTTGACAATAACATCCTTGCCCTGCGCCGCGCACGCCGTAAGGATATCATCCGCGAAAGCCTTGGTGGTCGTCTCACCGACGACCTCGGAAATGATGAATTTGCCCTGGACTCGCGTGTCCTCGAAGGCCCGGCACAGACGGGGCATCGCGCAGCCATTGGGGCCACGGAGCTCAGCACCGTTGACGCCCGGCTGGGAAACAAGAAGGTATCGATCGGTCGGGCATGACGAGAGGATATCCTTGACATTTTCGAGCGCTTGGTAGGCCGTCTGGATCTGGTTGGTGGAGGCAGCGTCAGGGAACCTGTAGGTCGCGGTAGTTCAGCAGGGAGCTCCTTCAAACAGGACAGGAGCTGACAAGGGCGCGTCATACGAATCGGATGAGAACAGGATCAAAGGCGAAGAATCCGAAAAGGCCATCGAGGGGCCGACGAGCGCTAGGGCGCCCGCGAGAAACTGAAAACGCATGGCTGAATGGAGTTGCTTGAGAATCGACTTGGTGTCTGCCTGTCAATTCCAGCTTGTGATGGATGCTACACGCCGTTGGGAGAGCTGATGCAGCAACAGCCATCTTACGTAACCACCCCTTTAGCTAGGACGCCCCGTTTCATGCACACCTCGGTGAGAGATGCCCAGTCCGAAATGGGACCCGCCGGGTCTAAACTTTGTCGCAGCGGAATTCTGCCCGTGCGAACAGGAAGAAAAAAAAGCTGTCGAATACATTCCTCCTTAACAACCATTGCTCACTTTATTTTATGTAAAAAGGTTGTCATTCGATATTCTTTCCCATCATGTTTGCCAAACCAAGACCCAAGAAGAGCATCCTTCCACCCCGATCGAAGAAACGAAAAACTGTCCATGCAATCGAAGAAATCACATTCGACAACGATGCGCGCCAGGAATACCTGACGGGCTTTCACAAGCGCAAGCTCCAACGAATCAAGAATGCACAAGAAGAGGCCGCAAAGAGAGCCCGGGAAGAGAAAATCGAACTGCGCAAGCAGGTACACACATTTCTTGCCCGCGACCCTGAATAACGCGACGGATACTTACACACGAGGGATGCAGGTCCGGGACGATCGCCGCCGCGAGGTTGAGGAACACGTCCAAACGGTAAACAGGATGCTGCAGGAGTCGGAAGTTGCAGGAGGGATCGAGCAGGAGTCGGAGGATGAGGCGTCCGACGGGTGGGACGGCTTTCCCGACCAACCGAACCTCGACATTGTCGACCACGAGGAAGAGTACATCGACGAGGACCGATACACCACAGTCACAGTTGAATCTGTATCAGTATCAAGAGATGGATTGTATAAGCCCAAGGTAGACGAAAGCGAAGACGAAGACGACACCAAGGACGGAGACAAGGACACCAAAGAGGGCAGCACCAAACCGCGTCAAGACAAGCCCAAAAAGAAAAAGAAGAAATTCCGCTACGAGTCAAAGATCGACAGGCAATTGACGGAGAGGAAGCACAAGGCAAAGAAACGAGCATCATGGGCCAAGTAGAAGATGACGGTTGGGCACCACGACAGGCAACCTTTGAGACAGGCACTGTGAGCCACCGGTTCGTGGATGCCGGATGTCGGCCATATTCTCATTCTGCCGCACTTCCCGAGGCAGTTGAACAGGAACTCATCAGGCGAGAATGGACCTTCTAATGTAACAAAGCTTCATGATCCAGGCCCACCGGAGCTTGGCCAAGCAAGGGGGACAGTGGACGGGATTCATGCGAATAATAGTGACAAAAAAAGATACCCTTTCAGGCAAGCCAGTACCAGTCAGCTAGTAGAAACGCAACATGCAGCAGCTGCTCCATTCGCTCATCCGGCAACATTTGGAAATCCCTGCAAACATGAAAGGCAACCACCATTGCTGCCTAGGGGGGGGAGACATGCTAACAAACATCTGACATCCAGCGCGAGTAAACACCTCAGCCGACGACCTCTTACATGTTGCCGATCTCCTGCTGGAGCTCGTCCAGCTCCTTCTCGAGGGTTGTGTACTTCTTGGCCATCTCCTCGTACTTGGACTCCCACTGGTCGCGCTCGTTCTCGAGAGCTTGCACCTTTCGCTCGAAGTGGCCGGCCTTGACGTCGGTCTGTCGGAGCCTGTAGAGTTGTTTTGTTAGAACATTTTTGCCATGAATAAATTATAGCGCTATCGGCCGTCTCGATAGGGGAAATGGCGGTGGGAAAAGGGGGGGAGTGTTCGACGGAGCTGACGTACTTCTCGTTCGTCTCGCGGAGAGTCTTGTCAGCGCCCTCGGCCTCCTCCTCGAGGAGCTGCAGTCGTCGCTGGAGGGTCTCGTTCTGGGTGCCGTGCTGCTGGCCCTCGTCGGCAGTCTTCTTCAGGTCCTTAACCGTCTGCTCAAGGGTCTCGACGTCGGTCTCGAGGACGCTGTTCTTGTGCTGCAGCGAAGTAATCTCCTGCTCCTTGGACAGGTTCTCTTGCTCCAAAGCCTTGACCTTGGTCTGAAGGTCCTCGACCTTGGAGGAAGCCTCGTCAGCCTCGAGGCGGAGCTGGTTCATTTTCTGTCCGCCAGCGACATATTAGCGATAAGTTGACCGTGGGTGCCGCCAAAGCGGCCTTACCCCTCCAAGGCGTCGGGGCACGATGGCGGGGTAGCAGAAGGAGCTTTGTATGACTGACCTCCTTGATGCGATCCATGTTTGGCAACGGCGTGTGGTAGAGCTTTTAGGGTGAACAAGGTGAGCAGGTTTGACGATGGAATCGAGAAGCGTGTTGTTCGGAGGTGTGAGATGGGAGTGGTCGAGAATCGAGAAAGGGGAGAAGTGATGCCCCTCCACAACTGCCTCCGGTGGAGGCCGTAAATACGTACCGAGAATGTACCTCGTACCTGCTGTAGGTCCAGCCTCACGTGGCTTGTGGCGCACCTGATCCTTCCCGGCCCATGACCAAATTACCCAAAGCTGTGGCTGTTGCCCGGCCACCCACCGCACGTGCCAACAAAACATCCTGGAGAGGGATGCCGCATGCCAGGTCCGATCCCCTATCTCCCGACCCAACTGACGAACCACACCTATCGTTGGGCTCCATGACGATACCATTACCAGATTGACCCTCCCAGATAGAACACCAAAGAGTTTTCGAAAAGTCCAATTTTGCCATCATGTTGGCAGCGCATCGCGACCAGGAGAACCTGGTTCTCAGCCACCAAGTCCCAACCAAGCAGCAACACAAGACGCCCGGCGCCCGGTTTCCCAAGACACCATCCCGATTCCCCCAGCGTGACGAGAATGCCCCAACTGCATTCGCTGGGAAGACTGGGCTCGGAGGAGCCAAGACGTTTCTCGGCAATGACAAGACTATAACTCGGGGCAATGGAACACGCCAGGCTCTAGTTACTCCAATGGGTATGAGCAACCTTTCGCCCACGACAGAATGCAATTGACTGACTCTTTTTGGTTGAGCAGGCACCCGAAGTCGAGCACCTCTGGGAAACAAGACCACCAATGCCAAAGCTAAGACCGGGCAAGTGGGCGGCGTCAAAGACATAGTCAAGGAGATTGAGAAGACGCAACTCAAGCCGACGACCCAAAGGCCCAAGCAGCAATCGGTCGACCTGGCGCCTCTGGAAGTAAGCGTTCAAACAGAGCAGCCAAGGCCTCTCGGGGAGGAAGAACCGGAATATGCTCCCCCGAAACCGGAGGACCTCCCCTACGAGTCCGACGTCTTCCCCAAAGACCTGTTGACGCTCGAGGGGCTCAAGCAGAAGAATCTATTCAAGGGCTACTATCAGCACTTTTACAATCCGCTCGATGATGAAGGCGTCTCGCGACAGGACAGGGAAATTGAGGAGAACATGAAGAAGGTCATGGACAAGGCCGTGGAGAGAAACCAGCAAGAGATCAACGCCCTGAGCTGGAACATTGATGATTTGTCAGATGTTTCAGACCATGAGAGCAAATCGACGGTGTCGAGGGGCACGTCCGCTCCTGCTCCGGCACGCAAGTTGAAGACCGTCCGATCTAAGCAACCTACCACAAGCGCATCGCGACGTGCCGCCTCAGCGCTGTCGATCCACTCGGACAGCAGCAAGGGCACGCGAGCTCCCTCAATCCCTCGTGCCACACGAGCGAGGAAGCCTCTAGGCACCTTGATGCAGAGAAAGAAGCCCGATGCCAAGGTCGTGCCTACGAAGACGTCGCACGCTGAGAGCGCAGTCGGTGAAGCGGCGTCCCGCACGACGATTGGTTACAGCCGAGGCAGATCCGCATCGTCCATGATCCAAGCGCAGACCCGTGGACCCGGCGAGTCGGTTCGTCCTCAGCGTCCTGTCAAGCCGGTCGAGTCGCTTGAATCTCTCCAGTCAGATATGACCATTACGCCTGCTCGGATGCGTCATGGGGCGCTGAAGGAGGAGATCCAACCCCGTCCTGAGTTCATGTCCATCTTCGACGGAGAGTGCAGTGAAGACGAGGATCTTCCTCCCATGAGCCGTCCTCTTCACTTTTCGGACGACGAGGAGGAGTTTGAACTGAAGTTGACGATTTGAGGACACAACTCAAGCGTGTATGATTAGAAGGGATTGGATTCGGCGTTACAGGAAAGGTTGGTAGGACAGGGCGGAAAGGGAGTTTTCCCGAGATCCATTTCTTGATAATGAGTGCAGGCCTTTTGGAAAATGCCTAATGACTTGAAGGAAAATTATCCTTGACCCTTTTTTTTTTTCGACAAACTTGCACCCGGTAACAGACTGGGGATGAATGCCAGTTTCATGTGTTTCTTGAGACAACACAAATCCGTTTGACTGAGGTCATAAGAATCACCATACAGGTTGAGGATGGAAGGCCCCGTGTATGCCAACCCATTGTCAGGCAAACGGTTGGCCTGTGCTTTGCCTCCCTACCTATGTATTGATATGACAAAGAAGAACAGAAGAATGAGTCGGAAAGCCCAATGTCTGCATGAATTCGTGCTGCGATTGACCTGGCTATGGCGTTTGGGGGGATCAATATGGACATACCTAGGCCTCGATGTCAATTTACACGGACAAACATGCCGCCGTACTATAGTAACGGGACAGGGTGATGAGCACCAATTACCCAGGTACCTACTGACCTGGAAGATGGGCGACAGCGAGTGACTTTGAGTCGCGGTATCTTGATGCGTTAATGATTGTAAGCCAGGTACCCAATAGCCGTGTATTATTTTACGTGCACGGGCGTCATCTCCCAAGGTGGGGGCATCAACGAAACCGCCACACGTTTGTTAATGACCCACGGAAAAGTGTGGCTGGGCTGCTCCTATTACGGCTTTCCCAGATGCCATTATCCCTGAACCCCAAGACAACAAGGCCAGGCCTGGTTTCAATCTTCAACTTCCCTTGGTCGTCACCTAATTTTTTTTTTTTTCCCTTCACTCCCCCTTCTCCCAACGACTCCCCATCGCCCACCTCACCACGGCCTGGAGATCGCCCTCGGCCACCGCCAATCCGTCTCTGTCGTGCGCGCGCTGGCATCTTCGACTCAAGCGTCGCCCGCTCTCCAGGCCCTGGCGTTTTACTGCCCCCTGACCGCCGGCAGAGCCTGTGGATGACGCTTGTCCAGCCGCCATTGTACCGCACTCCGCCAACATCTTCCGGTCGCGTGAAGCCAGCTTGCTCGCCCTCTTTTTCGCCCACCCACGTCGCCGCGGCTGCACACACAACAACCCGCCTGGGATAGCCGCAAGGACGCCACAAAGAGGTCGAAAATCGGTGTGTGCCCGGACGACGACGACATCGCGAGGATATCATGGTCAGAGCACGGGGGAAGGCATAGGAAGTGCGCATCGCCACGATGACTCGCCCGCCAGGCGCGAGCTTCGCGCAATTCTTCCCGACCGCCCCCAAGGTAAAGGCCCAGGCTCAGAATCGTGCAGACCGTGAACGGGATCGCGAGCGACCCAAGACGACGTCCATCAACGGCGCTTCAGATTCTTTACCAGGATCCGTCGCGTCAGATGCCGACGCGAATGGTTCTGCCCGGCCCGTGCCCAGCCATGTTGTCCATCTTTCAACGTCGGATGCCCCTCCCACCTCCGCCCACGTCGATGACAACGACTCTCCTCCCGCAGACATCCCCAGTACGGTCGGATCGGCCAGCTCATACAGCAGCGCCGCCTCGTCCATCTTCAGCACATCCGCACGGCAGGGTACCGCCGCCTCCGCCAGTGCTCCTGCTTCGTCCCGCCTCCCCACCTCGAGCCTCACTCCCACCGCATACAAAGATTCGCCCCCCCCTTCCTCGGCTTCGGCACCCATCAAGCCGGATATGTCTTCATCCCTAACCGTCGATCGGGCCTCGAGACAACCCTCTCACAATTCCGCCGTCATCGGCCCCAATGGCTCGATATCAGACGGACCCCCTGCCATTGAGCGCCTTCCGGCTCGAGATCCCATGCCTTCCGTCAAGGGCATCAAGTGCACCAATGATCCTCTCCTCGATCGAGTACACAATAAGAGCGTCAGCAGGAGCGCCAAGCCGACCTATCAAGAGTTTGGTTTGGTACGTATAACTATACCTCCTCCCCTCAGGGGGGGCGTCATCTGTGGTGCAAGATTTTGTGGCTAATGAATTGGTTAGGACGATGACGCCCCCCCTACAGACCCTCGCCTCTCCAGGCCGGGCGGTCGTCTGGGATATATCAACACCGACTACTACCTGCCCAAGGCGCGCTTGCGGCCTGCGCCAGAGAATGTCAGGCCGTACCCCTACGACCCAAAGACATCCATTGGCCCTGGGCCGCCCACCCAGATCGTGGTGACAAGGTACAACCCGCTGGTGCCATTCAACAAAGTCACGGCGATTTTTGCTTCTTTTGGCGAAATCGCCGAGAGCAGCAACAAGATGCACCCAGAGACCGGGAGCTACCTTGGCTTCGCGACAATTCGATATCGCGACTCGAAACGCCCCGATCGACCTCGTGTGTCTGCCATCGATGCTGCCCGTCGGGCGGTGAGGACACGAGGCATCAAGGTCGATGCCGATGTCGTCCGAGTGGAATATGACCCAGAGGGTCGAAAGAGCAGACGGATGCTGGAAGAGCATCTCAAAAGGGAAAAGGAAAAGCAAGAGAAGCTTGAGAAGGAGAGACTTGAGAAGGCTGCCTCACAAGCCAAGGCTGCCCCCGCAGGTCCCAAGCCTTCCTCGACAACAGGCTTCCCCCGAGCTCCCCCAACCGCCCCAAAGGGTCCGGCAGCGCAACGACCAGCGACGACGCCCAGCACTCAGCAACCGACGACAGCTCCAGCGCAGCCCAAGGGCCATGCTGCGGTAGAAGGGAAAACCATTGCGCCTCAGTTATCAGACGATCCATACATCTACGTCACAGGTGATAGCGTCCCCGTTTTGACAAGTATCGTACCGCACATGAAGAAGCGGTTGAAGAATTATGGCTTCGAAGACATTCGCATCGATAAGTCGGGATACTATATCGTTTTTCGCAACTCATTTACTGGCAAGTCGGAAGCCGAACGATGCTTTCGAGCTGTTAATCACACCGAATTTTTCAATTACGATATGGCGATGCAGCTATGCATGCCTCGACAAGGCCGCGGTGCTGAGTCTAGCCGCCCCCGCAGGTCCAGCCTGAGTCTTGAGCGAAAGGCAAGAAGCGAAGCCAGGCAATGCGACGAGAAGGACAGGCGGCGTCGGGAAGATGAGGCAGATCTCGAGGAGGAAAAGAGGCAGAGGGCTAAGAACTTCGACCCCGTTCTCGAGGCTGTGGAAGTAGTCCGCCGCGAGATGACTGAACATCTTATCCGACACATCCGCACGAAAGTTGCCGCGCCTGCTCTCCACGACTTCCTCAACCCTACCAATCACGTCGCTAAGAGACGAAAGTTGAACATCGAGCACCCGGATGACATTGAGGAGATTCCGAGCATTGAGGATGGTAATGACAGTTCGCGGGTGGGAACACCCAATTCACGAGCTGACCCCATCGAGCGGAGGACTGGTCGTCTGGAGCCGAAAGCACTTCCGAGAATCCGGAAGAGTAAAGCCAGGGGACAGGCTCAGCGAAGCGCCTTCATCGATCCCTTTGCGCGAAAGCGCCCTGTTGCTCGGAATGCTTTCCGCTCTCTTCATCACCGACTTAGAGGCTTGGACAGCGATGTGGAATCAGACGATGATACCGATACGCGCGCGTTGATGGCACGTGAGACGGAGGAGCCCGAATCTCGTCCACGCAGCCGCATGAGCACCGATGACGAGGCCTCCAAGGACGAATTCGCATCATGGGGACCCGGGGAGGATGACTCCATGACAGAAGCTAGCTTCCCAATAGCGGATGGAGTGTTATCGAGAAAGCGAAAGCTGGACGCTTCTGTCGAGAGTGCTTTCAAGCGACAAAAGAAGTCGGACGAGGAGCTCTTTGGTGTCAAACTCGGCCAGCTTGGCTCTGGTTTCATCACCCGTGAGGACTCTGTGGATATTCTCCCAGACGCTGAAGTTGTCGATGATCTGGAGAGTAGAGTCTCCCGCTCGGAAACTCCGGCCTCCATGGTGGGCAAGGCGCCTAAGAAGAAGGCCGCCAAGGCAAAGAAGAAGACAAAGAAGCAAATATTTGAGGAACGCGAGGCCTTGAAGCGGCAGGCTGAGACAGAGTCTCAACGTGGTGATGAAGAGGAAGAGGAGGCGGTTACGCCACCTGTGGTTGAAGAGAAGAAACCGCCAATCGAGGAACCCGTCAAAGAGATCGTGAAGGAATGGCCTAGGAAACACAACGAGAAGCTCTTGTCGACAGAACCCCTGACCCCCGCCATGGTCCTGCCTGACGGTTTGAAACCTGAACTGGCTTTCTTCCAAGGACTGTCTCTAGGAGTCAACGACGGGCCTGATGTTGCTAAACTGGCCAGGAGATTCACCGCAGCCGCGATAGGCAGCCCTGAGCTCTGGCTATGGAAACGTAACCGTATCAGGGAACTCAACTCGTCTGACCGCTCACTCGACAAGCCAGTCTCTATCAAGGGATACTACGTCCCCAATCCTACAGGCTGCGCGCGAACTGAAGGGGTCAAGAAGATCCTCAACTCGGAGAAGTCCAAGTATCTTCCCCACCATATCAAGGTGCAGAAGGCGAGGGAAGAGCGCGAGGCACGGTTCAAGAACTCGGGCAAGGACGCTGCAGCCGCAGCGGCAGAGGCAGCCAGAATGGCGGCAGAGAAACTCATCGCCAAGGGGAACTCCCGTGCGAACCGAGCGACCAACCGACGCTACGTGGCGGACCTGAACGACCAGAAGAAGACGCTTGGCCAGGACTCGGATGTGTTCAAGTTCAACCAGCTTAAGAAGCGCAAGAAGCCCGTCAAGTTCGCGCGGTCGGCCATCCACAACTGGGGCCTGTACGCCATGGAGAACATTGCCAAGGATGACATGATCATCGAGTACGTCGGAGAGGAGGTGCGGCAGCAGATTGCCGAGATCCGCGAGAATCGCTACCTGAAGAGTGGCATCGGCAGCAGTTACCTGTTCCGTATCGATGACAACACCGTCGTCGATGCGACCAAGAAGGGCGGCATTGCGCGCTTTATCAACCACAGCTGTATGCCAAACTGCACGGCCAAGATTATCAAGGTCGAGGGAAGCAAGCGCATTGTCATTTATGCGTTGCGTGACATTGCCATGAGTAAGACTGCCCAGATCTTTTTACACACCTCCCTCTCTCTCTCTCTCTCAGCCCCCTTCTCCCTCGAACCCTTGACAACTCGATACTAACAACCCTCCAGACGAAGAGTTGACCTACGACTACAAGTTCGAACGCGAAATCGGCAGCCTCGACCGTATCCCCTGTCTCTGCGGCACAGCAGCCTGCAAAGGCTTCCTCAACTAAGACACAACAACCAACATCAACCACGCAACAAGCCACTCACCCACAAACTCACCACCAACTCACACACGCCCATTCTTCTCACATCATTCCAGCTTCATCGTTCCCGCCTTCCCTCCCTCATCCCATTTGTACCAAAACCCCAAACCCCCCTAAACCCGGCCCCCCCCCCTTTCATTCC
>JABFFI010000581.1:0-10181 GCA_013623725.1 Fusarium robinianum | reverse complement strand
AGGAGGAGGAGGAGGGAGGAGAGAGAGAAGAAGAAGAGTGAAGAGAGATGACAGAAGGGAAAATAGGTAGGGAAAGAAATGTCCGACAGGTGGCTCAGACCGGATCGGTCGGTCTATGATGGTTCATCATCAGCACATGATTTCACTTTTGGCGGGGATTCCTTTTCTTGTCCTTTTGCTTGCGCCTCTTTTTCCGGTGCTTGGCGACTTTTTTAGAGGGGGAATGGGAGGATGGACGGGAGAGCTTGGAGCTCCCCTCTCCCGTCCATGTGAGTGGGGACAAGCCAACGTCATTGCGTACTGTGCGAGAATATGGTTTTCTGTTGTTTATCTGCACTGTGTACGGGAATTTGGGGCTCTAGGGTAGCACACTGCCGATCTTGCTCTCTTTGTGTCCATGTCCATACTTAGGTACTCTTCTAGGCACATGTGCAACATTCTTGAGACCCAGCCTTGTTCTCTCTATTACTCGCAACTATATATACATATATAAATATATATATCTAACACCGCATATGCAAACACTCACCTCCTCCCGTCAACCCAAAACTCCTCGCATCGTATTGCGCCAACTGCCAACATCCGTTACACCGGTGCCCAACTCTCTCTTTCTAATACCGACTGTACTGATAAAGGCTTGTGACACAGCTACAAAACATTGGGAAACTTTGACAGGCTCCATCTCACCCAACTTGCACTTTTAACCCCCCCCCCCCCCAGAGCCCAACTACGGATCAGCTTATGCAGTCCTGTTTCGTATCCCACCAGTTCCTCTCAATGTGCAGAACAGAAATACACATTGGGAACCCCAGGGTTTGAATGAGCTTGGGCCATGGTGGGTGTGGAAGTGGTGTGTTGCTTGGGCGAGGGTCACTGCTTGTTGTTGGGTTCAGTCCCTTGTTACTGTTCGTCTCGCTCTTCCCTCGGGAGTTCTCTTCATCTCCATATAGACATCTCTATTTTTAAAAAAGACCAAGAGTAGATCTTGTCATCTCAATGTGTCTTGAGAGTCGGGGTCAAGTTCCCTCCCCTCATAAACTGAAACCACCACCAGCCTCCCCCCTGGCCAATCCACATTCCCTCTCACTCAGACACAAATCCTCTTTTCTCTTCATAGCGAATCCTTCTGCTTGTTTTCTCAACAATTGACTCTATCCAAGGCGTGTCCTCCCCCCTCGTCGCCGCGTCGCCGATCCCCCAAAACTCCTAGTCTCATGGAACAATCCACAGCTTCGCCGCCACGAACCCAAGATCTGTCTTGGCTACCGATCCTTCCATCATCCCCCCTGCCTAAGCTCTTTTTCCCTCGTCTCATGAATAAGAAATAACCCGCGCCAACGTCAGCCAAGACCCCACCGTCTCCCCGGCTAGCGCATCGGTAGCGCTGGGTAAGGCTTCATGGATCGATCGCCTCGCACTTGGACATCCCGGTCTAGTTTAAGTAGTGTACTCTGAAGGGGATAGTCTTTGTCGGGAATACCTAGTATGTAATTAGATAGTAGTATCTTGTTATCAATCCTGCAGTTTAGTATTATGTAGTGTATTTATGATACAAGAAAATATAGTGCTCGAGCTCAACGTGGTCCTACTCTGTAGACTCTTGTCAATGGGTTTCAGTCTCAGTCCTTGGAGAGTAGAGTGAGCGAGACTTGAGAGTCCCTGTGTGTATTTGCGAGAATTGTAATTGAGACAATTGTAATAACTACATGCAATCTGACTGACATTGAAGTTTAGCAAGAGAAAAGTTCCATTGTATCTCATTTACATACATCACCCACCTAGATACCGTCCAAGCGCAATTGTGTCCCAAGCAAGCTGAGAGAGCCCTCTGACGAATTCAAGGTCAGCTCACACCAGCTCAACAACCGACCCTTTCAATCTACCCAACACAGACGACGCATCCAGCCCAAAGTCAGTCGTCTGATCTCCTTCAGACATTGAGTCGTCCGTAAATCGTCTAGCCACCCTGCTTGTTCTCTCTTTATGGGAATGAGACAACAAAGCACGCCGTTGTTGTCTCCTTCGCCGGCGCTGCCGAGTGCCACACGGTAGACACACATTGCACACTTTCTCCCGCGGTCCACGTCAGGACAAGCAAAGCTGCCCATCTTGGAGTCGTTGACCTCCGGATGCCCGTGATTTTATTCAAGGCGAAGAGCGGCATATTCCAAGGCTTCCAACCAGACCTGCAGCAGGCCATCTGCGTCGGCGTGGGTCGATGCCCAGTCAAAGGGTCAATTCAGCTTCTGCCCTGCGCTGCATGTAAGAAGAACGCAGGGGGAGGAGGTACACACCCAGGGGGGGGCTGGAGATCTATTGGTATTGCAGCATTGGGTTGGAGACATAATTGGGCTGAATTCGACTTGGCCTAATATGGAGACCTAGTTGACGCAGAAGCAGCTCATACGTGGATTGCTGTGTTGGGCACCGCCGCGTCCAGTGAAATGGCCTAGCCCCATGGCCGCGACGCATAGAGGACAGAGAAATCCTACTCAATTGCACCCCGAAGTGCTGGACAAGACTAGTTAAGGAATTAATGGATCACGATGCCGCCCCGTTTTACAACTGTCGGCCCTCCCAGGCCCGAATGACAATGACCCAGCTGTTGCAGGCCCGGAATTCGACGCCCAAGATTCAACTCGCATCCTGCGGCGTCGACACCGTGGACTCGGATCATACGTACCTATCGCTGGGCAGCCCTAGAAATTCCCAAATCCGAGGTCTAATTCATGTAGCTATATTATCCACCAACCCTCTTATGGAGACCGAACTTCTATGAACAGAACCGATCGACAACCACAACACCATACACACACACACACACACACATACACACACGCGCGCACACACATCCCGCAACTTTCTCACAACCCCCCCTCCACGCCACAGACATGAACACTTACACACACCTGACCAACATCCCCACCGACCAAATACCCGCCGGTGAAGACCCTGCTGTGCACCGCGGCTATCCCTGGGCCACCTCGCCGAGTCACTGGCAGCATGACCCCGGTCGTCCCGGTCCAGACTATCAGCCCGCAATGGATCCCTACAACAGCCACTACTACGGCGCCAACAACAACGAGTATCCATACTCGCTCTCAGAGTGCGCCGACTACCAACCAAGCGAGAACCCTCAGTACTCATACACCTTCTCAACAACACAAGAGGGCGGCGGCCCGTCATCCTCCTCCCTCGCGCCAACCTCAAGTCCACCCTCCAGTCTCCAGGGCGACCCCCAAAGTTGGATAGGAGGCACCGAAAGCAACGACCAAAACAGGTGCCGGTGTGGCAAGACCTTTCGTCGTCCATCCGACCTTGCGTAAGTCCCCCCAACATTTCTCCCGAGAAACCAACTAACACGATATCCTTCCTTGTAGGAAACATGAAAAATACCACGTCAAGGACTACCCGTGCCTCTCCTACGGCTGTGACAAGGCCTTTGCAACCCACAAGGACCTCATACGGCACATGAGAACGCACCGCAAGGTCGAGGGCTACCAGTGCAAAGTCGAAGGCTGTCGAAAGGCAGCGTCCCGTCATGTCTACAGTCGCAAGGACAACTTTGACAGGCATATGCGCACAGCTCACCCTAACCACCCCAACGTCTGAGAGGTCCAACAGTGACTCTCAGCATGTTGGAGTGAGTCGAGAAGATTTCTCTCTCTCGAATGCAACAGCAGGCACGAAAGGACGCAATTCTTCCGTGCCAACCTCGAGCTGACTGACACTCGAGCTAAAAAAACAGAACTTTTGTTATGATGCGTGTTGGATTATATATAGCATTCTATGATTGTGTAAATCTTTACTTACAACAGGCCAGAGGTTATGAGGTTATGTCGTCATGTCATGTATCATTTCTTTCAATTTTTCTTTTCTTCTTTTCCTCTTCTCTTTTCATGTTCTCTTATTTTTCTCTTTTCTTTCTGTTTTCTTCTTTTCTCCCCTCCCTAAACGACCAAAAGGTCTGATATAGGGGCAAGGGCCCTTTACAATATGAGACCTTGGAAGCCTGGAGTTCCTAAATACAGCTGTGTTTCTAGAAAAAGAGCAGGGAAACCCCAAATCATGGGAAAATAGAGCTGGTTCTCATAGCATACAAACCTTGGTTCGACCTCGGTCGTCTTTGTCTTCGACCTCATTCTGCAAGCTATAAAGGCGATCCTTTAGCAACTACCACAAGTTACAACTTGACTGGCTGCTTTGGTTTTCGACAGAGAGACCAAAACCGTTGATAACAACTCTAGCCGCCAAGGAAGACGCCGATCCCGCTGAGACTGTTAACCCCCCTCACTCACAGAGGTTCCTTTTACTTTGAATCTTGTCTCGTTTCGCGCCCTCGTGGCACTCGAGGCCTCTGCCGGTGGATCTCTTTTGTCGTCGTTCTACAAGATCCAACAGCTTGTCAGCCTCAGAGAGAGAAAACAACATCACCATCAAGTTCGTAAAGTGTAGGTAGACCTAGTTCCTGGATTAATCACAGTAACTACGACCTAGGAACAATAAAATCAACCTCCGCCGCCACTTCCCGCCAAACCGGTCGCCCCTTTTTAGTTTTTCTCTCCTCGCGCTTCATCATCGCTTTGCGCCCACGACGCATTCATCAGACGTCCCCATCCCACCCTTCTTTGCGAGTCCTCCTCACTTCCATACCCATACACCCCCTGCCAACCTCATCTCTCCCCGTTGAGGCTTCATCGGTTTAGATGTACCACATAGTCGCGCGGAAGAAGTCGCGCTGGCGCTTCTCACCCTCACGAGGGTTCTTGTCGTCAACGTTTCCTCCGAGACGAAGCAAGGGCGCAGGCTCGGCCCCTCGCTCCGGTCCACCAACAGAGATTCCGCGGGCAACATTCTCGCGGATCATCTCGTGGCCCTTTGGTCCAGCTCTGAATCCCTCGCTGGTCGCAATGTGCTCGTGTGCACGCGCCCGGTTGCTAGCAAGGTGCGCATAGTACACAGCAGGGTGGAGAGAAACTGGTGTTGTCGATCGTGCGTAGGAATAGCACTGCTGGTAAATCATCTTCTGAAGTTCGTTGACGGGAAGATTCATCTCGTCGAGGATGACGTGGTAGTGAACCGGTCGAGCGGTCCCCTGGATGGCAACATGGGAACTGAGGTAAAAGTCCCACATAAAGGGGTGGGTAACCTCCTTCTCAACCAGCGTTCCGGGGAGAGGGTTTCCGTTCCTGTCGCCCTTCTGAGGGAAGAATCTGATGTGGTGGCGCTTCGTGGCCACGATGACAGTGAACTTGGGCAGTTGAGCCTTGGCTGGGAGTTGAGAACGGAGATATGACTTGATCTCGGCAATTTCTTGGTCCAAAACGTAAGCAAACTGTCCCTCGCCGACGCCGTCACGGAAATACATCAGGTGGACGGGGATGGCACTGTGGCCAGCCTTCCACTGGATGAGCAGTTGGCCAAACAGCGATCGAACATTGGCCGGAGTCAACATCTCGACGCGGTACCCGTTCGTCTCGACGAGGGCAGCATAGCGCGTGGCATCCTTGTCCACGGACATCGTCATGGCGGCTGTCGAAGGGGTATTGCCTCCAGGGGCAGCGTGCGAGACATCAACGCCGACGATGATGGTCGGGCGGTTGTCGGGGAAGTAGTTTCGGGACTTCCAGATTTGGGGAGTGCAAGCCGTTGCTCCTCCGAGCTTGGCGTTGACCTTCATACACACATTCGAGTGGTATTGCCCCTGGTTCTTCATGACATGAGGGGCCAGAATGACCTGGGTCAGGATGCCAAAGCGGCAGTCTGCCGACTTCTTCAGCCGCTCGTACGTGCCGCTGTTCTTCTTTGAGACGATACAGAACAGCAGCTGGGTGTAGCCGTTTGTCCTCTTGAGGATCTCCCCATGCGCCCAGGCCACGATCTCTGCAGCATTGAACCGCATGTTCCCCGGAGGGCTCAGGAGCTGAGGATCGGCAAGACACTTGCCTCCGTGACCGATAAAGGTTGTCTTGAACGTGTTGGCAAACTGCTGCAGAGCCGGGAGCTGAACACTCCCCTCGAAGACAACGAAGCCCCAGTTCTGGAGGGGAGCCAGATTCTGTTTCCAGAATTTCTTCCCTCTCAGATCCCATCTGCCCTGGAAACGAGGCTCTGCCGTACCCGTTCCGAATTTCACCGTGGGCGGAGGCAAGATCTTGGCATCAGTTCGGGCGAACTGAGCCTCAAAGGTGACGCCGTACTCCTTCAGAAAGGGGTCAGTCCCAATCGAGAGATCTCGGGCATTCTTCTGAATGTCCGCCTTGCGCTGAGCGGGCCTTGTGACTGCGATTTTGATCATGGCCGCAGTCTGATCCGGATTCAGTTTGAAGGGATACCGTTGCATGGGCTCAACCCAAGCAACCTCCAAGGGAATGAAACCCGCCTTCCCGGCGTTGATGACGGGCATGTTGGCATGTTTGAGCGTGAAGTTGTACTTCTTGCGAAAGTACTCAAAGACGGTGATCTTCTGGCCGTTCATGTCGAACGTGACGTTCCGAGCGTTTGCTCCTTCGGCCCCGAAACTCTCGTCAAAGTGGAGGTCAATGAGAGTGTACACACTCTCACTGTTTTTCCGGTTCGGGTGTCGAATCTTGAACTTGAGACGTCGAAGCTTTCGAAGCTGCTTGAACGCATCCGAAGACCCCCAGCGTCCAGTGTTGGTCCGGACGGGCTTCAAGGCTTCCAAGATAGTGATGGCAGTCAGTCCCTGCCACTTGCGGTCGCAGCTGGCAAGGAAATTGACCATCATTCGGTCCATGGACTGGTTGCCAATCCAGAAACACGTGTTGGCGACATCAATGTTGTAGCCAAGTCCGACGCCACCTTGAGCGAAGTTGTGGCTCATGCGGACAGAAGCATAGGTCCCCTTGTGAACTTCAACGATGGCGCCATCGTTGAGGGGAATTCCGGCCTCGGACTGCTTGTAAAAGTTGCGCTTGATCGCAAGCAGGTGCTGCGATGGCCACTGGCGAACAAGATGATCGAGGAAGTTTAGTGCCTCTTGAACACTATTGTTGAAAGACATCTTGTGCTCTAGATAGCCCTGGAGAGCGGAGACCTTGATCTCGGTCGTCTTGCGGATGCAAACAAAGAATTGGCCTCCCTTGCGAGGCTTCCCCTCGGCATCTTTCCTCCCCTCGTCTAGATCGACGGTGAAGCGGACCTCTCCGCGGTCGAGGAGCATCGGGGCCCAGGCCAGCTTCTTGCCGTCAAACAGCCATCGATCTCCCTTGTACGCCTTGAGGTTTTGTTGGGTTGTTGCATGAGCCCAGATCTTCTTCATCACGGGGCCCAGCTTCTCCGGCTCGGGAGAGAGGACGACCTGGGAAGAGTGTCAGTGGTGTCGAAACAACACGAGAGAGACATCAGACTCACATCGTACTGATAGATCTTCTTTGTGAAGTCAAACTTGGTCATCCGGTATTGGTTCACTTCAATCTGCTCGGGCTTTCCTTCGGTATTGAGCTTGTTGCCCCGGAGCGTGAACAAGTCCCGCTTGGACTCAGACACGTAAGCGTCGGGGGGGAGCTCCATGCGGGTATTCCCCTTTTCTTCCTGCTTCTGAGGCTTCGCAGGATCAAAGCCAGGGCCTTTGCTCCATCCCGGAGCCTGACCGCTCGCGGATGAGCGAGTTGGCGATGGGCTGGATCGTCGACCGGGGCCGGAGGGGCCTCCTGACCCCGAGGGAGAAGGGGATCGTCCTCTGTCGGACATTTCGGCAGCAGAGCCTAGGATCGTTAATTACTGAGCTGGGAAGAAAGACGGCGTAGAGACGGTGTTGTGAGTCAAGGATGAGGAGTTTGAGGAAGGAGAGTGAGGTCAGATGGAGGAGGGAGCGATTGGCATTTATAGAGGGAACGGGAGAAGCCCGAGAGCTTTCTCTCGGAGAAGAGGAGGCAAATGGGAAAACTCACCAGCCAAGTGCGACACGTTTGGCCTGGTTGGTTTGCCGAGACTGGTGATTGCGACGATGTCGGGGTTTGCGAAGGAAGCTGAGAGCTTTGTATGTTTGGATAGATGAGGGAAATGCTCCTGGAGCAAGGCGTGTGTTTGGTGATGCCTGTAAAGGCAGAGAGAGAAGAGTGGTGTTGTGATGTAGGGAGGAAGAAGAGAGGTGAAAGGCAGAAACAGAGAAGAGAGACGGGATTAAATAGTCTGCGGAAAGGAGAAAGAGAGGATGAATCACTGGCGAGTCTCGAGAAGGAAGATGAGAAAGGTGAATCACTAACTAACCTTTGGAGAGAGAGGGCTCGCCTTGGGAGCAAGGCCCTACTGTAGTAGAGTGTTGTCGAGTCGCGAGGGTGGGCGGTAGAGGCGAGGTGGATGCGTGTGGTGATGATTCTGGAGAGAAGAAAACGGGAGACGCGGAGGTTGAAAACAAATATACTGAACGCGGCGCATACCTAGTAAGGTAAGGTAGGTAGGCACCTAGGTACCCAGCCGCGCCTTCTTCTCTTCAAGGTACTTGAAACTACCTAAACCTGTCTACCAATGGGTATCTTGGGAAAGGAGCCGAATTACCCGGGGTCCTATAGGGCAATAAAACGGAAGGAGGCATGGACCTTGGAAACACACTTCTTTCCGAGAATTGATATCTGATAAGGGGGGGGGAGGGGCTTGACAGCCAAGTCAGTAGCAGCTGAAACTGCCGTTTGCCTACCTACATGTCCCTAGGTAAGGTATGTTGAAGGCAATTGAGAGAGATTTAGTATAGAGAGTCTCATTGGCTGGCGAGTTTCTGTAATAACTCAACTGCAGCTTCCCGTTGATGACGCGGTCCTCAACCACCAAGTCACCCGTGAAGCTCGATGCGGTGATCCGAACTGTTTGTATCGACTGCGCAGACGAGCCCAAGGAAAAGATATACCTAGCCTACGGATGCCACGTCAGTATCTGTAAATAATGCCCTGGAACACAAAGTTTGAGCAGGTAGATTCAAAACGGGTTTGAACGGTTGAACAACAACATCAGCCAATGGAGAATGCTGTTTGATAATGTGACTGGATCCAGTGTGTACGCTCATCTCTAGATGAGACAACCCCCTGCCAGCCCTACCCGTTTCTCTTACTAGAGACACTGTGCCCAAGTCACACAGCGGAGGCTTGAAAGGATACACTAAACATGGGCGGCACCGGCCACTGGAGATGGTCTCAGCAGACAAACTCGGAAGGAGGAGTTATTTGCAAAATCAAATTGCAGTATATGCTATGGCGTGAATTATTAATTCTAGAATATGGGGGAAAATAAAGAACAAGGATTGCCTCCTCTAAGATTCAAATTCCGGCACGTTTAACGAATCACGCAACTGGCGTTTTGGACATTAGCATAAAAACCTGGCAATTCAAAACATCTACTCGGTAAATCAAGCAGCAGAAGCCAACTACTGCAAAGCCTACCTACCTACCTAGGACCTATCTGAGAAAGCTTGCTTGGTCGTATAGCTTGCTCCCTCCAATGTTGAGACTTCCCCCAAAAGCGCCCAATTCTCTCACTCCAAACGGTATTCTTGCCTTGCTAGTTGATAGGGTCGTGGCGTCATTGCCCCAGCCTCAACGTATTCATCCGCCGCCGTTGAAGGTGATGAAGACTAAGATCCGTTGCTATGAGTCTCTCTTGTTCGTCCGTCGGGGACCGCGGCGGGTGCCGTGGATAGGGGAGGTAGAACCTTCATCATGGAGGGCTTAGAAGGGAGACTATCGCGGCGAGATGTTGCTCATCACCAAGATGCCCGGCTTTCACAGAGTGGAAGATGCAGCCACCTTTAAAAAGAATTCCCAGACCTATAGCAGCGGTTGGAAATAGGGTCAAAAACGAGGTTTAGTAAGGCCTTGGGTTGGATTTTTTTTTTTTTTTTTTTCAATTTGACTAGGTAGGCGTGCGATTCAACGCGTTCGCATCTGCCAAAAGAAACAACAGCAACAGCGACCTGTTCATTCGCTCCTGACTAGGTAGGTAAGTATCACTGAGATAAAATATCCACGGGCATCTGCTAGCCGATGCACGGATCCGAAGAGTGGGGCAGTGTTGTTTTTGGATCAACCTGCCTATCCCCATGGCAGATCACTCTCATCTTGGGTAGCAATTTACCAGACTTACAGGCAAAAGCCAGAGCATATTCACATAATCTTCACACCGCGCAACACCAACGCGAATAATCCCTTCAACATCAACATCAACATCAA
>JABFFI010000580.1:0-36169 GCA_013623725.1 Fusarium robinianum | reverse complement strand
TCCTTCCCCCAACCCTTCCTCTCCTCCTCCTCCTCCTCCTCCTCCTCCTCCTCCTCCTTCTTCTTCTTTCCATATATTCAACTATTAATCTAATTCAACTTCTTTCTCCTTCTCCAACCTCCTATCAGTGACTGGCTCTCTCTTCTCACCTCCTCAGCCATGACTGGTCTCGCAAAGAATGTCGTCGAACCAGCCTGTAAGTAGTACCACTTTCGAAACAAGGTAGAGCCCACTACCTTCTCACTGCTTCCTCACTAACGCGGATCTTCCTTCTAGTCATTGTGCTGATCTTCACCACCGGATGCCTCATCAATCGGCGTCGAAACGGCCAGAGACTTCCCCAAGAAATCCTCGACAATGACCTCGAGGCTGGCGAACGACGCACCGAATCCTCGTCATATCTCAAGCCTGCCGCCGTCGTACATGCCGAACTCCCTGCCCGCAAGGCACCCAACCTCTTCTTCGCTCTCCTATCCCGCTTCTTCAATGCCTACCCCTTTCTCATCGAGATTTGGTATTGGAACATGACATACTGGTGCGTACAAGTTGCGATTATCAGTGGACTGTCGTCGTGACCATCAATAAAAAAACAACTGGTTGGTGACGAGACTGACAATCCCTAGGATTTACCAGCTCCTCCGAGCCTTTTCAGCCAGAATGATCGCCGGAAACGAACCCATTTTTAACAGCGCGCGAGACCATGCCCTCCAGATCCTCAGATTCGAAAACTCTCTCGGAATCGACATTGAGCAGCGCTTCCAGGAGTACGTGATGAAAGAGCATTCTTGGCTCATGCCCATCCTCGCCCAAATCTATTATTCTCACATCAGCCTCGGTGTTTGCTTCATCGTATACACCTACACATTTCTCCCGACCTCGACCTTCCGCCGAATTCGCCGTACCATTGCCGTCGACAATGCCATCGCATTCGTTATTATCACTCTTTGGCGCTGCTCGCCCCCTCGCCTGCTGCCTGCCGAGTACGGCTTCATCGATGTCCTCCACAGCAAGTCCGGCGGTGCCAATGCATGGAATAACAACCGCTTCCAGCTCACTATTGCCGCCATGCCCAGTCTACACTTCGGCACCTCCCTTTACTTTGCCGTGTGCATGTGCCGCTTCTCCCCTCACCGTTTGATGCGCATCATTGCACCACTGTGGCCCGCCGCCATGATTATCACTATCGTCGCCACGGCTAACTATTTCTTGACGGATGCCGCCATTGGTGCTATGATCCCGCTTCTCGGTTGGGAGATCAATTGCGTCGTGCTCGTCCTTGAGCCCGTTCAGAACTTTATCTTCGCGCCTTTAATCAACCGGCTAGATCTGGTGAATCCGAACTCGAGGGTTGTTGCCAAGGCCCTGTAGGGACGGGGAATAACCCATTGCGAATTTCGTTCAGTATTTTCAGTTGGGTTTTAGCAACAAAGAAAGTCTTTAGCACTCACTTGGTTTCGTGCCTGACGGCTTGGTTGGCTATCGGTATCGAGCAAAGCACACACACACATATATATAGTACACATACAATGCTTATGATACCCGACCCAGCTAGACTCTCTGAAAGAGAGAACGGAATAAGCCCCTTCTTTGTCCAGGTCTTGGCCAGTGTTCTAGCCCAGCCCGTCCCGCGGCTCTTAGCTTCGACCGACTCCCGGGCACGACGTTACCCTGACCTGTGATTCCTCCCAAGGCATTATCCTAGCTCCCTTGTCCACCAGCAGTGGAACCTGGAGCTGCTACCAACATAGCTATCTCGATCTGGGAGGTCACAGCTTGGCGCTCAGGGCCGTCTGTGGAGAGCAAGAGACTCGATCTCCTTTAGGTCAAAGATAGGAAGTCTCCAACGCAGGAATAACAACCTAGCGTGTCGAGTTGTCAGATAAAGTCTTTAATCAAAGGTACCATGTAGGTAGACTGGAAATAATAACACGAGCTGTGTAAACGTGGAAGAAGTGCATAACATTTCGAGGGCATATTATACAATATCCCACAACAGTCTCGAATCAATTTGTATATGATGTCCCACTACTCCCTCCGTCCAAGTCACTCATATTGTCTTGATCAGCACCCACAGCATGGAGTTCTGCCAACCAATGAAATATCTTCTGTCGAGTCTCGAATTCTCATTCCACGTCACATGCGTCATCAATCATCAACTCATATCAAAAAGAAAGACGTCCCTCAACACCTCAATATTATCATTCACCTTCCTCCCCTGTAACGCGCTTCGCCCCTCACTGATATGAACTCTGACAATTCAACTGCAAAAGTAAATGAAAAACAAAAAAAGAAATGACAAAAAACCGATGGCATGAACGTTTCCAGAAGAGACAAAGCCTATCCAGCCTCATCTCCCCCTCGACATCCCGCACTCCCAATATCAATCCCTCACTCCCTCCTCCACCCGCCCCCCCTTCCACCCTGGGGTATCATTGCATTCGCATCGGACGTTTAAATAGAACGTGCCAAGAAATGATGATGACTCATGAACAAAACAAGCAAATAACAAGAAAATCAAAGGTGAAGGAACAAAACTAAATCCCAAGGGCTTTGTCCGCCTTCTCCCCGCCTGAGTCTCGACGATATCCCGCAGTCGAAACGATATTAAAGGAGTTCGAGGCAAATGATATGATCAGACAAAGGGGGGAGGAAGAAATAAGACAGACGGGAAGTAGAAAAGTAAAAACTACCTAATGATGTAGACGAAGCTTTTCACGGTTGCGCCCCAAGTGAATCCCAAAAAGTCCCTATCCTCCATATAACCGGGTACGCAGTGATGCTCTTATGTGACGTCGGATGAACGAATGAAGGTTTGTACATCGTTTCAGTCGTAACAGTTTCGTAGTTCGGAATGGGTGCGCGTACAACGGTTTGCACGAGTGACCTCGTACCTCGTACCGCGTTTCCGTGGTGAGAAGACGTTCCGTACAGGGGCGGCTCAGAGCGTGTGCTTCCAACACGCGAGTTCAACTGGCTTGACTCCCACTTGGAGACGTTCGGCAACTCCACAGCCGGAAATCCAACCTCAGCCTACTCATAGCGTCGCGAGGAGGACGCGCCAAAGGTCTCGAGAACCTGCTCCGAAGTCCGAATAATCCATTCGAGCTTAGTTCTCTCAACGTTGACTAGGAAGGGATCGAGGGGGAAGCCTTCCTGCATGGGGAGGAGAAGAGGTTGGACACGACCAATCAGAAGCTGCAGAGTCTGAGATGTGCTCTTCATGACATCCCGGGAACCTTGCTGTTCCCACTCCTGTAGATAAACCATATTAGCTCTAAACAGAGAAAGAAAAGATTGCGATTGACTTACAAAGGCAGCGAGGTTCTCGGCAAAGGATCGGAGTGCCATCTCGATCCATTCGACCTCTTCCTTGACCCGAGAGTTAGGCTTTAGGTCCTTCGAGATCGTGGCAATAACGACGAGCAACAAAAGGGGCGGAAGCATCTCAAACTTGG
This sequence comes from Fusarium robinianum, assembly GCA_013623725.1. Lineage (NCBI taxonomy): Eukaryota > Fungi > Ascomycota > Sordariomycetes > Hypocreales > Nectriaceae > Fusarium > Fusarium robinianum. The sequence goes on along the minus strand of JABFFI010000580.1, from coordinate 32,714 downwards.
AGGGCGGGAAGCGGCTAAGGCATCGACGGAATATCTCCTCCTCGCGGCCGCTCTGGATCCACTGAATCATGGCATCTTGATAACGCTCCTCCTGGATAGAGTGCTCAATGATTCTGATGCGTTGCAGCAGATCGTGGTCAGCCTCCGAATCCGGCTTAGTTATCTGTGTCGCGTACGGCCCGCCGAGAGAGCCAACAGTGTTGTTGTTCGTGAACTCCGAAGGAGGGGCGGAGTTCTGAGGGCTGGTCACCTGCTGAGAGCCTCGCGTGTACTGAGGGCTACCCACATACTGCTGGGCACCACTTGAAGCCTGGCTCGCGTGGAAACTGCCGGCATGGCTGACGGGATGAGTGCTCTGAGCCAGCGAGTTGCCGTAGCTGTGATGGGAATGGGGAGGGTGACTGGTGTTCTGCGGGACACCGGGCAGTTCGTGAACGGGCTGCTGCTTAAACTTGAGGAACTCAGCTTGCAAAGATGACTGAGATGCCGCCATTGTAGAGACCATGTCAGTCAAACGGCTAACATAGGACAACAGCTGGTCAATCTTGGTACTGTCGGCAGCATGCTGGGCCTTCATGTGCTCAAACTGCTCGTGGTACTGCTGGTGCATCTCGCCCGCGACACGTTGGGAAGCCTGATTAGCAATATTTGTGAAGGTTGGGGTAAGCCGCTGTGTCAGAGTCGTGAGGACTTCCTGCTGAATGCTGGAGGTAACAGAAGCGCTAACACGGTCCGAGACAGCATTGATGAAGTCGCCCGAGCGCAGCGACCTGTTGATGGCGTGCGGGAGTGAGCTCTGAATCTCCTTCTGCACGGTCGAGGCCACATGTGGCTGCAACTTATTGTTGAGGAGGTCAGTGACCGCCTTGCTAGCCTTGTCACCGATCGCCGGGATAACAAGATCAGTGAATTGATGATGAATAAGAGCCTCTAGGACCTTCTGAGTATTCTCATTAAGTACCTCAGAGACCATGTCGAGGAGCTTAAGCTGGTGCTGGTTGAAATTCTCATCCCGGACACGCACCCCATCATCGATGTTGCTCTGGAGATTCACCAGAGAGGTCTTGAGCGTCTCAGACATGGAATTGCCGAGACGGCTCTCCAAACCAGAGATGGCATTCTCAAATGCTTCGGAGGCAAAGGCAGCCGCGAAGTTGTTAGAGCCCTTGCCGTCCTTGTTGCCGGATCTCGGGGTGGCACCGTTAGTGGAAGAGTCTGCTTGGTTCGCAGCGTTCTTCTTCTTCCGTGGCTTCCGCTCAGGCTTCTCCGATTGTGACTCCTTCGCAGACTGAACAGGCGTCTCTGCCTCCTTAGCCTCGTTCTTGACCTTGACGGGAGTGGCCGACTCTGGTCCGCGGTGAGGCATGTCGGCCTGGGAAGGTGTCGTCTGCTCCTTTCCGCGGTTGACGACCCGGACTGTCGTCTCTCCGTTGTTGGCTGTTGCTGTGGTCTCGGCCGGCTGGGGGACCTTGAGCTTGGACATGGTGACAACGCCTTGGCTCACAGCATCGACGGCATCGAGGACCTTGTTGTCCTTGGACCATCCGAGCTCAGTCTGCTTGACCAGAATACAAGCAACTCCCCTGGAGTGCATGGCATACAGTTCAAAGAGAGTCGGCTCATCGGATGGGTCCTGGTTTACGGCGGGGGTACCCAGGATATCGAGGCTGCGGAGGATGCCGCGGTTGTCGAACGAATACTCCCGAACGCCACTGATGACAGCGGTACTATCCGGCTGGGGGATCGAAGAGTCTTGATCAACAAGGCGCTGGATGTAATCGGCTTGGGAAACGCTCTTGAGGTTGTACTTGGGTGCGGAAAGGTGCGCGAAGTAGACCGAGTTGCGCGTGGGGTGGCCAATGACGATCATACCAGTGGCCGAGTGATACATGACACTGCACACGGCATCCGACTCCTTGGAATGGGGCAAGTTGAACTCCTGCACAGGCTTGCCAAGAGCAAGATCCCAAAGCTGGAGAGTGTGGTTCTGCTTCATACCAACGATCATGTAACGGAGGGCGCAACGCTTCTGGTAAGGTCGCTGCTTGTCGAGAAGCAGGACCGAGGTCGGCCAAGCCTTCTCGCCCTCCGGTGTGGTGGCCAAAGTCATGAGGGGCTCCTTGACCTCGAGCGAGGTCTGCGCAGGCATGGGTGCACGTGGGTCAGAATCCTCCTTGACGGCCGTAAGGTCACGAACATCCCAGAACTTGACCCGACCGGACTTGTCGAGGGAGACGATGACGGTATCGTCCTGGCTGAAGGTGAAGTCTTTGCCAGCCTTGCCCGTGTTGATCTTGAGGGAGCACTGTTTCGCAAGAGTCTCAGTATCAACTACGCGATCATGGCCCGGTTTGAGCAGATTGTTCTGCAGGATGTAAGAAGGCCAGATCAGGTTGATGGACTTGCCACGGCCGACAGCGAAATACTCGGGGTGGTTGGTCGAAGTGCGCGCACGCGTCTTAAGCACGCCGCCGGGGGCGTCGCCCTCCTGGGAGCTCATCGGAGGAAGAGCAAAGCCATACTGCTCCATGTGCGTGTCCTCAATGTGATCCTTTTCGCCATCACGGACTTGGACCCAGTAGACGGTGCCACTGATTCCAGTACCGAGAATAGCCTCTCGGTGCGTGCCGTCGTGATCCGACGGAGTGACGGACATGGCCACGTTGAAGATACGGTCCTTGGTGTCCGTGAAGATCTTCGCGTCTTTGCCATCCTCCTGGCAAATGACACGCAAACCTCCTTGCTTGGACATACCATAAGCCATGTAGTTCTCAGTCGCGGTGTACAAGTTTCGATCAATTTGGTCAAACTCCTTCTTGAGACGAGCAATATCCATAATAGACTCGTCACGGAAGAGAGGACGGGGTTCAGTGCCTTCCTCAAGGAGAGTGATAGAAATCCATGGCTTCATGGGAAAGTTGTAGACCTTGACGGGGGGTGGCTCCTTCTCCTCGATGACCACAATCTCGTCCGGATCAGCGCTCTCCCAGCTATCGGGAGCTCCTTGGGCCGCCTCGTCGACAATCTCATGAACAGCCTCGGCAACATCAGGGGGGAGGGTCTCTTCAAGGACACCCTCATTCTCCTCACGATCGAGCTCAGCCTGGATGACCTGAGCAGCAGCTTGAGCGCTCTCTTGGAATTCCTTCTCCGAAGTTGCGTTCACCATGTCCTCCAGGTCCTCGGCGATTTCAGCTTGGGCCTGGTCGTGCTCGGCACGTTCAAGAGCTTCACGGGCGTCCTGATCGGCCTGTTCAGCAATCTCTTCAATGGCTTCCGCAACAGACTCGGTGCCCTTCTCGACGAAGGCGTGGTTCTCAACCTCGCCAGTGGGAGGTGTTCCCATCTTCATGGAAGGGTGAGAGTGCAGAGAAGAAGTGCGAGTGGCCTTGCGACGGATGTGGCTAGGCGAAGCTGGGTGAGGGCTCCTATCACTACCGATCGCCTGGTCAAAGTGATGCGAGCCCGCTGGTGAATCCTTCTTGAGGATCTGGAAATGAGCGGGATTAGACGTATGGGAAGCGTGACCCTGACTCTGCGGTGACGACTGGGCAAGAGTTCCCATCAACTGCTGATAGAGAGCAGAGACGTCGGCCGAAGGCTCTTGCGACGGCGGATAATAGGACTCGACAGCATTGGCCGGCGGCTGCGTGGCATCGTTGTATGGTTCGGCAGAGTAGCTCTGGACACCTGGATAGGGATTGACCAAGGGCGGGTGGAAGTGCTGCTGCTGCTGTTGCAGTTGCTGTTGTTGCTGCTGCTGCTGCTGCTGCTGCTGCTGCTGCTGCTGCTGCTGATATGGACCATAGAAGCGAGCGGGCTGAAGAGCAACGTTCTCGGGAGACTGAGGCGTGAGGTTGGTGGAGCGCGCGGTCTCGGTTAACATGGACTGCTGGTCATCCTGGCTCGGCTTGGGACGATTGAGGAGGTTGAGCAGGTACGATCGAGTATCGGCGGGAGGTGTGCCGTTTCCGAACGAATTCTGGCGCTGCTGGGGCGGCGGGGGCTGCTTGGCCTCCTCGGCTTCGTGGGCGCCTCGCATAAGGGCGGCCAGAAGGCCAGTGGGATCGGCAGCCGCCGGGGCGGGCTGATGGATGCGCGCAGGAAACGGACCTTGAACAATACCCGGCTGCTGCTGAACAAACTGCGGCTGAAACTGCTGGAGCTGCTGCTGTTGTTGTTGCTGGTGCTGTTGCTGCTCCGGCGACTGCTGCTGGGACGGAGGGTGCTGGGGAGACTGGTGCTGAAGCTCGTGCTGCGGCGATTGCTGAGGCTGATGCTGGAGGCTCTGGGCCTGGGCCTGAGCCTGAGCCTGAGCCTGAGCTTGGGCATGTGCCTGGGCGTGCTCGCGCGCAGCCTGGTTCTGCAGCTGGGAGCTGGCGCCACTGAACTTGAGCAGATTCAGCAAGTTGGCGGTGCGGTCCGAGTTGGAGGGCATGCTCATATTGTTTACAGGCGGCGTAGGCGCCGGGGGCATATCCAGATCCATAGCGACAGTCCGAATGAAGCGGTGACCGAGCTCGACTCGACTCGACTCGACTCGAGCGACCGCGAAATTGGGGTATTGGGCGAGGATGCGATGGTGCGGAAAGAGAAGAAGGAGGAGGGAAAGGTGAGGCGAACGTGCGGATGAGAGAAGCGGAGACCGGATGGAAGCAAAGCAAACGGGCCGATCCGATTCCGAAGACGCGCACCGCGAGAGAGATGGCGAGGCAAAAGGAAACAAGAAAGGCGAGCGGGAGGGGAAAAAGTAAAAAAAAGGTACAGAAAAATAAATAGTAGTATAAAGCGGCTTGAGAGCGTCTCACTACTAAATATTCTATCCTCCTCTTCAATGATTTGAGTCGAGGTGATGAAAGGCGGAAGTGAGAGATGATGAGTTGTTGTTTGGGTCAGGTTCAAAAGGCCGGTTGAGTTCCAGGCCAGGCTTGGGGTGGGTGTTTGCGAGAGAGTTGGGTTAACGTAAGGTATCTGTGCGTCTTCAGTCACTTCTGTCCAAGCCCGAGGAGAAAAGAGACAGGGAAACTGGACACAAAGAACCTAGAATAACAGGAGAGTTTATTGGATGGCTGGTAACTGAACATCATAGGGGAAAAAAAAAAACATCTGCCCACACAACACATGGCCATCGACACACCACCAGCCAGACGAATTAAATCACAAAGAAAGAAGACGATATCATGGCAGCCCAATGCTCGCCCAGCCAAGTCTTTTCGCAGGGCGAGCGGAAGAGTGATTCCCCCCGTTTTTTTGACCCTCCCTCCAAGTCGCGAGTTGCAAAGTCGAGAGCGTGTGAGTGACGTGGAGGACTTGGGATGGCTAGATCATTCGCTCTGCTGGCATCTGGACTCCTCCGTGCTAAACCAGCTACGTCCTTAGTCACCCATGCCTTCTACGAAGGATTTCCAATTATCGTTGCTTTTTGCGGGAAGAAGAGGGAGGGAACAGAGAAGAAGACGTGCGGAAGAGACATATGTACGGAGTGCAGAGAGAGCGAGGAGCCCAGAGAACAATTTACTCCGTAACCGCCCAACGGGTCAGTCCCCCGCCGCGACCAGACCCCTAAGCCGTTTTTCCAGGGCGTCTACAAGGGTGTGGGGGGGCAGATTCGACAGGGCGTTTCAGCGTTTCAGTGAACACGTTCGGCCAAGACCACTGCGCCCAGCCCCACGCCCATCTAAGACTGCCGCCCATCCATCTCTCATTGGCTTAGCCACAGCGGGAAGGCCCTCCACCGCGACAGCCACTTTTTTAAGGCCCGCTGTCCCTGTGGCGCATGATCCCCATTCTTTTTTCTAGTGGGCGATTTCTTCACAACAAGAGATCCAAACTGTTCTTGGGGGCGCGGGCGAATTCCATCTCCGGATTCCGTTGGACAACTTCACAGAACCCCCATCATCATCATCATAGCTACTACTCAGCATTGGTATCTCAACTTCAGCGCCGCATCGTTTGTCGCCCAACACAATCACGACGAGGCCCCAGCCCAGGGCGCCATCTTCTTTTCGCATACGATTTCGCATCCGATATATCTGTCGTCACATGTCGCGGTGACGTGACAACTCTCCCTCAACACCACCACCAACCATCGCGACAACCCCTTCAACCCGCCACCATGTTCTGCCTCCGCAGGTAAGCCCACGCTCCCCCCCTTCCTCACCATGCCCTGCTAATCGTCCCCTCGAACAAGCTGGCTCCCCCTCCTCTTCATCCCCACCAACGCCTCGCCCGCCTTCATCTTTCTCTTCTTTGTTTGCACCTACTTCCTCAACCGCCCCTGCGTATACTGCTCTATCCTCCTCCTGATCCTCTTCCTCACATCCTGCAACTGGTCCGATCGCTGCTTCTTCGACTTTGGCAGCAACTGGTTCCTCCCCCGTCCGGGCACACCGAGCCATCCGAACCCCAATGCCGTCATCGAGATGGAGGCCGACTTCAACTCGACCCTTATCGAGATAGTCAACACCACTGCAGCTGCCGTCCTGCGAGTTGCTGGGGATGATATTGCTGTCCGGAAAGCCGAGTGGACGGGACTAGGCATTGAGTGGTTGCGGAGTCTGCTGGGCAAGAGAGAATGGCGGATCGACTGCATGGACGTCTACATCAGGCTATGAGGGATGGACAAAGGGCGTGGCTGTCTGTGGAATAAATACCAGGAGGGACAGGAAGCTCCTCACGGAGCAGAGTAATTAATTGAAAGGAGGAGGCGCATTCTGACAAACAGAAACATAGCAAGGCGTTACGAATGGCACATGATGATTTTCACAACGATGAGGACGATACTTTGAGTCGATACGGTCAGAGTAGTATTTGCGTATCTATTGTATCCGTGAAACATGATAAATGATTTCTCTCCATACCATAAACAAGTTCCTAATTACAAGAAAGTCCTTTCATAACAATAATTCCATCACAAGTATCTCATCTCATTCTCGCTAGGTAGGTGCAGCAAGCAGTAAGAAACCTTTTCCCAAGAGTTCTTCGTTCAAAAATCACACAAGACGTTTTCCCAGGTATATCCTTCATGTCGACTTACATTCATGGCGCTTCGGAAAATTGTGCAACACACTCCGCATAAAACAAGACGGGGGTCTCCGTCCGCCCTTCACAGCTCGCGCCGCCTCCTCCGCACTGCCCCGGCGGCCGGGTCACCAGCCTCCACTTCGGGCCAGGGAGAAGAACCCTCAAGCTCCATGGCAGCGGGCTCCGGCGCCGGCTCCGGCATCGGTTCGAGGCCCCACTCATCCTGGGTCTCCACGTCGCGGTTCTGGACTGAGATCTCGCCTTCTTTCGCGGAAGGAGGGGGGGGTGCGCAGATTTCCTGTTGTGTAGGAGGGGCCTGGCACTGTTCGGATCTGGAGGAAGGTCGAGAGACGACCACGGGACCTTCCACATTGGCTCCCATGGGCTGCTCCATGACCAAGTCCTTACCACCAACAACAACTTGCACGAGCTGCGTCGCCTGTTCGATTCTAACCTCAGTCGACGTCTCAGTGATCTTGATCGTGGCGGTCTCAGTCTCGGTCTCGATGGCGGTAACTGTCTCGACTACGCGGACAACTCGCTCCGAGACAATGGTCTCCGTCTCTGTCTCGCGGATAGGAGGCTGGATGGCCTGGATAAACTCCTTCGCCGCGGCAGACGCAGGCGGTTGGTAGTTAGAGGGGACGGAGCAAGAAGCGCATGGGTCGACGATCTCTCTGGCCGAGTTGCTATCGCCCTCGGGAAGGCCAGAAGCACCATTGCCGATGGCCCGTTGTCTCTGGACAGGCTGCTGGCGCTGGTAAGTAGGCTCTGGTCTCTTCTCAATAGCAGAAGGGGCTGACTCTAGGTCGGTGGCCTGGCTTCGTGAAGCAACGAGTTCATTCTCCTCGGGTACAACGGCCTCCTTGGATTCGATGTTTGCGCGAGGGGCGTCACTCTCGGCAGCCAGGTTCGCCCTGGGGACATTCTCGGGGACGAGATCTCTCTCGATGGCAAGGTCTGCCTCCGGGGCAATGCTCTCGACAGCAACGCTGTTGCCAACCTCGACGCTCTCAGGGACCTCGACGGGCTCAGCAACTTCGATCGTCTCTGCAACCTGAATACTCTCGGCAACTTCAACACTCTCGGGAATCTCGACGCTCTGAGTAATATCGACACTCTGGGGGACGTCGACGCTCTGGGGAACATCGACGCTCCGAGCAATCTCGACGCTAGGTGCGACCTCGCTGCTCTGGGCAATCTCGACAGTCTGAGCAACCTCGACGCTCTCCTCCCGGACAGGCGGCGCCACCGAAGCCGCAAACTGCGTCTCAGGCTCGGCCGTCTCCACGATCGGCACATGGGTGACCGTTACCGTGGGCGCCTCAGTATTCATCACCACAGGCTGGAACGTCCTAGGATCCTGCTGCGGGACAGATCCGCCTCTGAGCGCGAGCATCAGGATCAGCACGCTCAGCAGGCCGATCATGATGTTCTTCTTGTCCTGCACCACAATGCGAGCCGACTGGGCCAGGAGCCCTGGCAAGGACGCGCTCTTGGTCTCCTTGCGACGCTCAGTGTCGTTGTCTTGCGCGTAGTGGGGGTTGGGTTGGCCACGGTCTTGGTGCTGTTGGTCGTGGCCGTAAATCTCCCTAAACCTCTCCTCGTCTCTCCGCTGACGGTCTTCATAGTCTCCGGGTGAGTCAGGGTGGTGAGATGAGGGGGGAGCACCTCGAGGCGCAGTATTGACGTTTTCCATAAAGGAAGCATCAACCTCGGGTTCGTGCTTATCCTGGCCATCCTCGGGGTGGTTCTTGAGGTGTTCCTCAATCTCCTTCTCAAGCTCCTCCAATGTCCGGCTCTTGTCGGGATCCTCGATGTGGGCTTTAGTGACGTCTTCCGCAGATTCCTGATGGTCACCGATGGAGTCCTTGGTCACATCTCCAGCTTCGACGTGGCCATCATGCTCATCATGTCTCTCCCCACGCCTCTTGCGGCCCCTCTCCCTCTCATCAAACTCTCTCGCCTCCTCCTCCAGCCTAACATACCTCTCCTCTTCCTCCGCCTCCCTCATCTCCATCTCCCGTTCTTGTTCAGCCTCCAGCCGCACCAGCTCCTCCTGCGTGGCGGCGTCGACAAGAGGCTCAAGTTCCACGTCGACGCGCTCCATCTCCTTCCAGCACGCCTCCCATGCGCCGCCACGAATCAGACCATTGCTAGCGTACACCTTGACACGGAAGATCTTGCCTGGGCCGAGCGACTCGTAGCGGATGTCAGTGCGACAGGTCTTGCACCAATGTATCTGCTGTTGTTGCTTCTGGCTGCGGCGACTTGAGCGTCGCGAGTCTCCGCCCTCGTAGTCGGAATCCTCCTCTTCCTCGCTTTCCGACTCGTCCGTCAGAGTCATCTCGTTTGACGGGCCGAGGTAGTGACCACATTCGAGAATGCGAGCGCGACGTCGCATCGGCAACTCCAGCGCCTCCAGCAGCCGTTCCTCGAGGATCTCATAGTCGCCCTGAGGATGGGGCAGCAGGATACCACGCTCAACAGTTGTGTCACCCATACGGTCTTGGAGTTGCCTCCAAGCGTCTCGGATCGTTTTGCACTCCTTGCTCAGATCATCTGCCTCAGCATGTTCCAGCACGTCTCCCCAGGGCCATCGCAGCGGCAGCAGGGTAACGTGCAGAAGAACAAGGGGCGGTGTGGCTCTCTTAAAACGAGGCGGTGTCTTCTTGGGGGAGTACTGCGCCGAGACATTGGGAGATCCCAGACGAGATACAGTAGGGAGAGGAGCTCGTCTACTCGAGCGGGGAGAGCCCAGCACAGAAGGGGGGGGAGACGACATCTGGAGGGCCTTGACGGATGAGGGTGACCTGAAGGCGGGTCGTGGAGTGCCTCTGATGGTCGGCACAAACTCCTCCTCTCTCTCATACTCGGAGAGGATGGAGATGCCAGAGATGCCAGAGACGCGATGCGACTTCATCCTCGCCATGGCGTCCTCAGCCTTCCTGTGTTCTGACTCGGAAACGGAACCCATCGAACTCCGAGGGCTATGGTCACTAAACACATCATCGTCGTTCTCGTGATGGCTGTCGTTGGCGTCTTCGCCGCCGCTTCGGACACTGTCCTCGGTAGGGGCGTGGCTCCGGGCCGCTTCCGACATGTTGGCGTCTGAATGACGGCCACTAGAGGACTCTGAGCGGGAAGTATAGCCGCTCTCGGTGCCAGATAGACTGTCCAGAGAGTCACGCTGGCTGTGGTGCGCCCGGCGGGAACCCCGTTGGATCAGATCCTCGGCGCGGTCAGAGGTGCGACGGTCCGAGTCGTAGGATCCAGAAGAGGCAGAAGATCCTCTTCGTGAGCCCGAGAGGTTGGATGCGGTCTCGGACTTGGAATCTTCCTCCTGCTCCTCCGAAGTAGGGTGAATGGTCTTTTCCTCGTCAACGAGGTCGTCCTCTTCAAGGTCTTGAGCGGTGTGCTCGCGCTTGTGTAATGTAGAGTCGTCTAACGTGTTGTTGTTTAGGTCCTCGTCGAACTCTTGGTCGAGCACGTCGGCCCGGGGCCTTGCCAGTGGCTCAGCCTCTGGCTTAGCAAGCGAGTCTCTCCTGTTCTCTGTGTCAAGCTCCTCGCTGAACTCGTTGTTGCACTCGTAGTCGTTGTCGTACTCCTTGGCGGTCTCAGCCTTTGGCTCCTCGTGGCCCTTGTGGTCTCCGTCGTCCATGAGGTCGCTCAGGCACGAAGGGTCGACGTGAATCTCGAAATCGAGGTCCTTGGCCCTATTGCGTCGGGGCATCTGCGAGCAAAGGCAAGTTGCTTCACTTTCTTTGTTCTCCGTATGTAGGGCGGGAGAAGTCGCCGTTGAGAGGGGGTATTGTATTTCGATATATGGGAAGAGTAGGTGTCTGGGGCAAGAGGGAAAGGGTATGGGACAAGAGCAGGAAGATAGATGGATGAGAAGGGTCCTTCCTGGGATCGTGCAGGTAATATTTTCCCAGACTTTGTCTAGTTTAACCGCCGGGTGTGGAGGAAGCCGAGGATTGGTTGGACGAGGACGGGTTGGAGAGAGGCGGCCCTGGCCTTTGTTTACGTTGGTTGCTATGACGACGATGGGCTATTGGGGGAGAGGGAGGGACGGGAAGATGGTCTGACCCCGGGTCGCAGGATTGACACGACAACGGTGATGATTTGCAAGAAAGTGAGAAAAAGAAGCTTGGCTTTGTTTTTTTCAGGAGGGGGGGGCTTAATTGATGAGTCAATGGTTCGATGTTGTTTGAGCTGTTTTCCTGATACAAGTTGTCTCTTGTCTTAGGAAAGAGGACATTCCCCCGACTTTTTTTTTTTAACTGGTATTCAACGATTCAACGATGGAGCTTTGTAAAAGGTAGCTAGCTAGTGTTCTTACGAGTTGCAGGATTTGTTGTGATGTCATTCCTAAGCTGTCTTGTTCAATATCAAGATTGGGCAACGTTTGGGCCTCGTTACATATAATGACACCAACCACATAACCTCAGTCAAAGCGGGCAATGCTTTGTTTTTTTCCCTCTCCCCAGAAAACTGTCACATATTTTTCTACCCATATTTCGTGCGAGTCCATTTGTTTGCTCCCTTCACCGACTTTCTTCACCGTGTAACGCTTGGCTACGTTTCAAAAACCCCAGTGCCTCTAGGGTAGGGCTACCAGTTATCCATCCATCCCATCCCATGGGAACGGGCCGTTGAGATCTGGGAAATGTTGTTTCACGCCGCGATGCTCCCGCATTCCTCGACGAGAGGTGGTCTATAAATATTGGATTGTGTTACGTACCTATCTTGGTTAGGTACCCAGTCTCAGTGTCCAAGTGATGGTTGGGATGTGTTTTGTAGAGGTGATATTTGGCCGAATATTACATTCGAGACGTTTTTCCCGCATGTAATCTGCATAAACGACAAGAGGTGGATGGATGTATGATGATACAAGTGGAAACAACGGGTACCCGTAGAAAACTCCCAGTGACAACAAATCAATGAGGCCATGTCCAGCCATGCTTCTCATACGTCTCCCGTAGCACCTGAACACCCCTATCAAACGCAACAGCCTTGACTTCTTTTTTGATAATCAGATCAGGAACTGTGTCTCGTTAGCTTCCATGTCATTGGAAAAAAAACTAAAAAAAAACTCACCTTCTACATATCCATGAAACATCTCCTCAATATATAAAACCTCGACCCTCTTCACTTCCCTCTCCTCGCCACTTCGCTCATCCTCTCCATTCACCCGCTCCGCAAACTCCGTCTGCTCAGCCACCAGGATGTCAATCCCCGGCACAACGAGAAGCATCCTCTCTGGTAGCGTCTCCCTCTTCGCCAGTGCTGGACTCAGCCTCGGGTCGTCGAAATGCTTCGTCCTCGCAGGCTTGGCGTACGCGTCGAACAAAGGCAGGAATACCCCCGTCGGGTCGTTCTTGGGTAGGCTGGCAGGTTGAGGCTTGTCATCGGGCCTGAGACGGAGATCGATGGGCGAGTAGAAGGTGACAGTGGCCTTGATGGCGGTTGGAGACGGGGCTTGACAGTTCTTCTGCTGAGTCGCTGCGACAGCGAGGTTTCCGCCTGCTGAGAAACCGCCGATGGTCAAGAGCGTTGGATCTGCACCCCATCGTTCTTCGGCGTTCTCTTGAATCCACCTGATAGTTGCGTCCACGTCGTCAATCGCCGTGGGAAAGACATGCTCCGGCGCAAAGCGATACGTGATGCCCAAAACCACCGCGCCCGTCTCCTCAGCCACACGCCTATCAAATGCCGCGAGACCGTCGGGCACACCGCCAATGAAAGCGCCACCATGGATATCCACGTGGATGGGCCGGCGCGCTCTGCCTCTGCCGGTGCCAGGTGTCTTGTAGACGAGGGCGCGGACGCGCCGCCCTGCGATGGGGAGGTACTCGACTGTGAAGGGACGGGAGAAGAGAGTGGGAAGAGTCCCGATAGAGTAGGCAATGAAGATGAGGGGTTGGAAGAGGAGGAGGAGACCGCGGTAGTTCAAGGGGATGTTGGGTGCGAAGAGGGCGACGAGCGTGGGCCGAAGCCATGAGTGAAGGTGGTGTATGATGGGATAGATCATGTTGTAGAGGTTTCTGGAGGGCTTTTCATAGCTAGTTAGTTCTAGTGAGTTGATTCGGTGGCCTCTATTTGAAGAAACGAGAGTTGAAGGTGAGAACGTGAGGGATAAATGATACTGAAAATGCCCGTGATTCAAGATGTGAACTGGAGGTTAAAAAACTTGACACCTGAGGCGATGAATGATCAAAAGAGTACTTCGTAAGCGCGGAGGAATGTTGTGTATACAATAGTTAATGCGTACAGCGAGCGTAGTCTAAACAACTTGGCGACTATTCCGCGACAGAACAACCAAGGAAAACCAAGACGAGCTAGGACAATTCTCCCAACTAATCACAGAAACAATGCGCAACCAGCTTATGCTAGTTGTACTGATTGGTCAATCAAGTAACATTTCAACGCTTATATATATATGCATTTGCTGTTCTTACAGTATCTTCGCCTTCAACAAGTATATACTAGAATTAACCTCCCCATCTCTCTCCTCCAATGCGTATTGCTATTTACTTGCGGCATAGACGACCAGTCTGGAGAGTAACGTAATCCTTCTGGCCAGTGATATACCAATCCTCACTACCGACAGCAGTGGGGGCATAAAAGACACCCCAGGGGTCAATCTGCTGCTTCAGCTGATACAGCCTGGGGTAGTTGTGGCCAAAGAACGACTGGCCAAAGTCAGGATCCATCACATCACCTTCGTTACCATAGCCTCCACCACCAGGAGTAATCTCCTTGAGACGAGCCATGACGTCGAAAGTGAGCCTGTTGTTGACGTCCTCCACCTCTTCGGGGGTCGAGTCGGCATCCCAGGTCAGTCCAGTGATAACAAACATATTGGCGTCACGCCAGGCAGGGTTGGCCGAGTTGGCCGGTGTCTCGGGGCGCGCAGCGGCGTTGATGTTGTAAAGAACGAGGAAACCACCGCCCTGGCCAATGGAGGTGAGGGTGTCGATGGTCTTGTTCAGGAGCTCGGGAGATTCCCAGTTCTTGCCGGGGATCAGACGAGAGCCAGTTCGGACGTAAGGGTTGCCGACGTTCTCGCCGGGGAACTGTTCCCGCCAGGCAGGGAGGAAGCGATCGTACTCGAAGAAGGTGGGCTTGGGGTCGACGCCGAGCTTCTTCCACTCCTCGAGAAGGGGGTTGACCATCTTCTTGAAGTCTGCGAGGGCCATGCCGGGAACCATCCAGGGGTTCATGGTCCAGAGGTAATTTCCAGGGCCGACGGGGAAGATCCAGCCGTAGCCGTAGCTCTTCTTCTCAGAGTACTCGGGGAAGCGGCGCCAGTAGACGTCCATGGCCTTCCAGAAAGTCTCCTCGCTGATGCCAGCGTCGGCGGTGTTGACGCTCCAGGACATGCCAGAGAAGCGCATCTTGGGGTAGACCTTGACGGTCATGGAGGTGACAACACCCCAGGTAGCAGGGCCACCGCCACGGAGAGCCCAGAAGAGGTCCTTGTTGTTCTTCTCATCTGCAGTGACGAAGCGGCCGTCGGGGGTGACAATCTCGACGCTGAGAATCTGGTCGGCACCAAGACCAGCGATAGGGCTCATGGGAGAGTGACCACCACCGGGGAGATAGCCACCGGTGACGCCGACATCGCGGCACTCACCACCAACGGCAGTGTATCCCTCGCGATCAGCAGCCTCGTAGAGATCCTTCACCTGGATACCGGCACCGAGCTTAAAGGCAGGGCCCTGGTAGGAGCCGGCAGACTTGTAGTTCTTGATGAACTTGACACTCTTGAGGTGGTGCGTCCAAATGGACAAGGCACCGGCACCGGTGCTCTTGCCGAGGAAGTCATGGCCGGTGTTGTGGATGACAAGACGGAGGTTCAGGTTGCGAGCGAAGTTGACTGCGAGCTGGACATGATAGGCGCTGGTGGCCTTGACGGAGTAGAGAGGGAAGCCTCCAATCTCGCACGTCTTTCCGTTGGCGGCGTCACCAGGCTCACAGGTGGCACCTTGGTAAAGGGGGGACATGACCGAAGTAGGGTCATCAATGCTGTGAGATGAGTGTTAGTTGATGGGGTGAGGCCAGCTGACATAGATCGTTCGTTTGACTAACTGTGTGGTAGAGTTGGCCCAGTTGTCCAAGAGGAACTGGCACTTCTCGGCATCGTAGTGGTCTCCCTGATAACAAGCAGCACCAAGAGGCACAGTCTCAATCAGAGCACCGCCCGTGAGAAGGTTAAAGACCTTCCAGATGAGCTTGTTGGGATACAGCTTATCACCGGGGAAGGTCTTGCACTTGAAGGCGCTGGTAGAGCGCTTCTGCTTCTCAAGGACAGTGTCCTCAAAGTAGAAGAGCGAGATGTTGCTCAATTCCCGATCAGTGAACTCGGAAAGGACATCATCAGTCAGCTGGAGAGAGTTCTCAGGCAGACTGTCCTTGGGAGTAGAGACCTCGTCGTACGCCGGCGAGACATTGGACTCATCAGCAGCTATGGGAGAGATGTCGTGTTAGCCTCTGGTGTTGAGAACTCAAGCCTACACGATGGGAAGACACTTCTCTGGAAGAATACGTACGAACGGGTTCACCATCGACATTGATGGTCTGGGCAAAGGCTGACGAGATAAGCGGAGAGGCCGCAACTAGCAACCAAGACCACCGAGGGGAGCGCATCTTGGAGGGGGAGGGTCAGGAGACTGAGGAGGGTGAGGAGTGTGAGACGATGGGGAGTAACAAGAGACCAAAGAGAGATGCGAGGTGCAGATCGTTTCACGATCGCAGCCAGTTGAGGAAGGAGGGAGGGGGTTGAGGGGTGAAGTGAGTGAAGAAGAGAGTGATCGTCCTTGAGCCACATGGCTTGGTTGCATCTATATAGTAACGCAAAGACGACGTTCATGCGGAACCATTTCCCGCATCCACAACCCGAGCACTCTGCCAAGTCCCAGTAATTCCTGTAACCGACCCTGTTGAATATTCCCAGCCTGGCAATAGTTCCAGGCCCCTACGGTGTTGGTTCTCACGACGATGCTGAATAAGAACCGGGGTTCGTTGACATGAGAAGGGGGGAGACTGGGAACTGCGGAGAATCAGACCAACAGAAATGCAGTTCCACGGGCGTGAAACATGGGAAAGACCGCATTTGGCTCGTGGCCAAGACGATCGTGGCTATTGTGATCCGTACAATGTCGTTGGTGAGCCTAACAGAACGGTTGCCCTGCCTCCATGTCCTCCGAGGGATCCGTCGACGGGAAGATTTCCGTCCGTCGACACAGCCTGCTTTTCTCTCGCTCCCCCAGGTTCTTCGACTACTCCATACGGCAAGGTCCTGCATTCGTAGCTACCGCTACGGGTACATAGCTCGCCCAGCCGGACGTTTGAGCACCCTGGATAGAACGCATGGAGTAGGCGGCTGAGGTTCCTGACTTCTGCAAGTGTAAGATGAAGTGAGACCTTGGCTCTCATCAGGAACACTCTTTCCAGCTGGGCACCCTTACTAGTTTCTTCCTATACCACCCCCTCCCTTCAGTCCGAGTGACCCGAATCAACCCAACTGTCTCTCTGTCTGCCTGAATTACGTAGGCATGTACCTGAGACTGGGCTGGGGAAGACTGGGTACTCGGCCGAGGGAAGGGGCCGCCTGGAGGGCGAGCTCCTCTCTGTTTTCGCGATGCGAAACTAGGGATCGACAAAGTGGAACAGGATGATAAGCATATTGCCTCTTGATCCATTGATCTGCACTGTCTGCATGGAAAGCGGAATGTTCCCTTTGGAATCACCGCTGTTGCTGCTGCTGATGCGTCGAGTTTCGCCATCAACCCAATTGGCCATGACAGACGAACATGACTTGCTGCTGCTGCTGCTGCTGCTGAGGGTAAATGACTGAGACATTATCGGCTTACTCCCGACGCGGTCCAGAAGCCTCAAGGTTCCCTGTCACGACTCGAGCTCGAGTCATTCCTCCGCATGGCATACAGGCAGTCTGCAACGCACGTCGCAATGGCGTTGGTTGGACACCCTTGCTTGTGCCTTGCAGGGTCTCCAAGGATGTTGGACGCATTGATGTCAAGGGGGCCCCATAGGATCCCGTCCAACTGCCATGAGAAGTCTCCTCAAGGAACCTGGATTATGCAGGCAGTTTCGGCAGAAAGGTCTAAGCGTACGTCCCAGGCTTGCATAATATGTTTGAACTCCGCATAGATGGATCTGACAACTCATCTTGTATAGTTATCTCGTTGAGAGGAAGAAGGGGTCCGTGTTACTACTTACAAGACATGACTCTCTAAGCCTCCTCTTTGATGAGTGAATTTCTTCAACTCGGATGGCATGAATACTACGCAGCATTAAGCTTACTAACTACCAAGTATGTATCCGTAGAAGGACTAGGGGATTCGCCTCTCCCCTCCCTCCCTCTCCACTACCGCGGGGAGCTGAAATATCTCCCGATCCCGTCCGCACGATCTAGGACTGAACCGGCACAAGCGCTACAACCGCCATCCAGAAGCCCACGCCGGAAGACCGGACAACCCGCCCGGCTTAGCACGACCAGACTTACCTACAATTCGCCCAAATCCCACAAGTAATAACCTTCGTACTAAAAGCTGTCCTGCTACCTAATATCACAACTAAAATGACGGGAACCCTCTTGTCCAAAAATCCCCCTCTCCACCCCCCTTGTCCCAACCCAACACCCGTCAGCTGGAGAAAAATTGCGCATCTGTAGATCTTCGCCTGAGTCGGCAAGTCACTGCCATCTCAAGCTCGAACGGACCCTGAGCACGGTGCATCCGCGGGTCCATGTATGAGGCGAGGGATTCGGAGCGGAAACCCGCTTGCAGGGGACTCATCAGGATCAAGTTGCAGATCCTTGGCTCCGCGGGGATGTTGCTGGGGGGAGGAGAAAGAGAGAGAGAGAGCCGTGGGAAAAGTACGTCCTCTTCTTCGTAAGCAAATGACTGAGGGCATCGCGAAGTGCGGAAGAGGACGAGAAGATGAAATACTACCCAACTAATAACCGACCATCAGTCACATCAAGGCTAAGGGGAAGTATGTACATGAAGGAAGCGAACTAGCCGCCGGAGAGACAACCATTCCCCAAGTGAAACTTACTCATGTCTACAAAGTACGAAGCAGCTTGGATAACGGTCACAACTGACTGTCAATCGCCCAAAAAAAAGAAAGGAAAAGAGAAGGAAAAAAGAGCTTCCAAGACTTTGTGGCTGCGGCTCCGATCATGGCGTCCTCGGCACTCCCAGCGGAGATTTTCTTTTCTTTTCTTTCCTTCAACTCACAGACACCTAGGTAGGTAGCTTCTCTGCATATGTCACCCGTCCCAAACTCTGCACCCATACGGCACAGAGATCCCTCCCTCTCTCTCTCTCTCTCTCTCCCTCTCCCATGCCGGTATTAGACCTGGACCGTGTGGCAAGCCACCTCTCTCGCCAAACCCTCCTCGAACATGGTCCAAGTCGGCCGCCTCGGAGGGGGTACGGACCTTGAGACGTCCCTGTTTTGTGCTTCGTACGTAGTAAAAGAGGGTAACAACCGAAATCCTTCAGGGATTCCTATCCACGTTTTCGAGCTGGGAAATAGGTAGAAACCCCCCTAACCCTTCCTTGGCGCCATCTTCGCCGACGAGTGGCTGAAGAGATGCTACCAAGGCTAGAATGAACTAGATTCCCTCTCTCTCTGTGTCTCTTTTTCATCACGTCGTTTCTTTTTCAGCTGCGCTCCGGAGAAGGCCTAACTAACTGGTCCGGGGTGTGTGTGTGTGCGCGCGTGTGAGGAATCCCGGGTATGCAGGCCTGCAGAGCCAACGCGCTGCACCACTTAAGGCAACATCGACAACGATCTCTAGCTCTTCTTCCCTGTCCGCGACGTGAAAAATGCAGGTTCATGCTCTTTTCTTTTCCTCTCCTTCTCCTTGGGAATAAAAAAAAATAAACAAAATACGAAAGGGAAGAAAAGGGGTCCCCACATAAGAGTTGTCATCCCCTTGGCTGGTTGACGATCTGCCTACTTCCATGTCGTTGGTGAGAAGAGCTTATTGATTTTCTTTCTTTCTTTTTCTTCTGTTGTTGATTCCCATTTTCGCATCTCGTTGATCACACTTTGATCGGTTCGTCTGACGACCTGGGGGAAAGATCTTCAGGATCATCGCCTGTCCTGTCGTCCGGATCGACCCGGGGACGCGGACCCCCAATCCCTTCCCCCCCTAAGTCGAGACGATCTTTCTTCGTGGATCACTTCAACTTCTTGTGTCGATTTACAGAAACTCAAAATAATACTTGTCAAAGTATCGAGGGAAGATATCCGGAAGCTTGCGGCTGGTAGGTCGCCATGGAGTTCCACGAGTTATGGGCCAGAACAGGCCCTCCGCCATATCCAGACCCGACAAAGATCCCAACACCGCCCCTTCAAGAAAAGGCTCTCGTTGTTCTCTTCATGTTCCCGATTCTGTCCATCATTGTCGTGAGTATGCGTGTATACATCCGCATCAACACTCGACAATGGGGTCTCGGTAAGTCCAAGCCTCCCTCCCGCCTCGCAATGCGACATCTCTCCAGGGAACTAACCACGCCGGGGTTTATAGATGACTGGCTCATCATGGCCGCTCTGGTAAGCCTATGAGATCTGCACCGAGATCTATGAAAAGCAATCTCCGGTGTCTCTCGCGCGTTGCATTTAACTGACATGGCAACCCGCTAGGTATTTGCTTTGTTAATGGTTGGACCGCTCTACATGCGTAAGTTGCAAAAAAGAAGACACAATAAACCCCCCCCGAGACAATTCCACCGACGCTCATCTCCTCTCAAACAGACATCAAGCTCAACTACTGGGGATGGAGAGGTGTCGACGTCCCCGACTACGACCCCAGGCCGGGATACTGGTGGAACTTCCTCGTCCAGATGTTCTACAATCCCGTCCTCGCCCTCGTCAAAGCCTCGATCCTGGTTTTCCTTCTCCGACTCGGTGGCCACAAGCAGTCAGTCCGAATCGCCATCCACAGTCTAAACGCTCTGAACGCGGGCCATGCGGTGGCCATCTTCTTTACGGCGCTCTTCCAATGTCTTCCTCTGGAGGCCAACTGGGACTTTTCCCTGCGTGATGACCCAAGCACAAGGTGTATCGACAACTCGTTTCATATTATTGCGTCCTGCATTACCATCTTGACAGACTTTTTGGTTCTCGCCCTGCCGTTCTGGATCTTCCTGGGGCTTTCCATGCCACTGGCTGCCAAACTGGCGGTCATCGGTGTCTTCCTGATGGGTTCCGTGTAAGCTACTCCTCCAACCCCAGTTTCGGAAGAAACAACTCCTGACTCCGTATCCAGCGTTGCGATTGTAGGAATCGTCCGTGTCATCAGCATGTACGACCTCCTCATCAAGCCCAAAGACCCCAACGAAGACCAATACTACAGCATCGCCGCCGTCTGGTCCATCGTTGAAACCAACCTAGCTATCATTTGCGCCTCCGTCCCTGCCCTCCGCCTCCTCTTCCGACGCTGGTTCCCCAGACTCTTCGGCGGTAGCTCCCGCTCAGCCAGCAGCAATCCCTACGCGGGAACCTACGGAACCGGCACGGGCACGCGCGGTGCGCATACGCTCCGGTCGGGGAACTTTGAAGCTACGACGGGGGACATCCATCTCAAGGATCTCAGGGGCACGCGTCACCAAACGGAGATTATGAGTGCGTCGCCGACGGGGTCGGAGGAGGAGATTATCATGTATAGTGGGATCATGCGGACGACGAATATCGACGTTGCGTATGAGAATACTTCGAAGAGGAGCGTGTCGGAACCGAGGACGTCGAGCGATATGACGTACGATAAGAAGCCTTCAGAGGCTGTATAAGTGGTCCTCCTCCCGCAATTGTTCGAGGAGTCGAGTATTGATGATAATATCCGTGTATAATAACGCTCTACAATTAATTCGACCATAGGCCGCTCTCTCTGATCGCTATCTGGCGCTGGGTTTCTTGGAACTCGCGGACGAGGCCGGGAATGGAAGCCTGGGTGATCCAGATGTTGCTATATGAAATCTTATAGATAAAAGGATGGGAAACTAGACCTCTCTACAAAAGAGAGAAAGGAATGGGCTTTAGGGAGTTGTGATCAAGGGGATCAGTATCATAATCATTCGTGTATATAAGTCAGTAACGATAATTCCTGATATGATCAAAACCTCGTCTTTTCTCAGCTTCAACCACACAACCGGCTATTCCACCGTCATCTCGACACTCACTTACCCAGTAGCAAGCTTCTTAAAAAATCCCCCTCAACTCCTCAGCTATCATCTGCCTCACCCCAACTAGCGCATAATCATCGTTCTCCCAAGGCTGCGCCAGCTCAGGGGTAACATCCGCATAGGATATCTGCACCCCAAACGTCATTTCCGTGACATGCCGTGATATTCCGTGAATCTAGTTCCTCCTTTGGCACCTTAAGCAGCGGCCTCATCCCCTGCGTCTCCACCTTCCAAGCATCCCCCTTTAGAGCATCCTTCGCAGCACCCAGAAGCCCCTTCTGAGAAGCAAGCCCGTTGTGGGGGCATACCGGTCGGTTAAGGGTTTCCTCGGGCTTGAGAAGGGCACCTGAAGTAACCCTACTCACAGCCCGGAAGGTCGTCCGTGGAACAACGTTCCCGACATCGTTGAAGGGGGTGAGGCTCTTGTCCCCTAGATGGACACCCACAGAGGCAGTGGAAAGACACCAGTTTAGAAATGATCTGCACGATATCAACGTGTAAGTCGTACTAGAACTAGCTGCCCTTTTCTTCACAGCATCATAGAAAGTCTTCTTCCGCCGAAAGACTGGCAAGTCATGCACCCCTGACCAGTCTGGGTCAAAGTGGTTAATCTCGGTGTCAGTACCACCATCACAAACCGTAGACGAGGACTAGGATACGGACAAGCGATATACCCCATTATCAGCAGCCGAACCTAGAAGTCTCAAAGAGCCATCCGCGTTATGCGATGAAGTTGCGTCGATGAATGCATCCTGCTCTCGAACCGCAACCACAACAGATTCCGCGGACGCAAAGTCGACGACCTTCACGGCAACATCTCTAGGCATGTTTTTTTAGATAGCGGCCCAGGACCGTAACGCTGAGGTCGTGGTTTAGAGGGGAAGTGAGGACATGAGAGCTTACGTTGCTGGTAGCTAGGAACGTTAGCTGTAGTCAAGGCTGGTTGGTTTCCTGGTGACCCATACCGGCGAGGGCAACGTACGTTTTTGACCTTCCGATGCGTATTGAGACTCGGATAATAGTACTAGCTTCAACTGTGGTTAAGAAATTTAGTGTATATAAGTTGTTCAACACCCATTATTTACATTCTCATCAACAACACCAACCGTTTAACCCCTATTCACGAAGGAGCTACCAAAAACTCCACGGAGCTCTAGTTAACAAATACAACTCTAGCTTCTTGAGATGCTCCCAGGTAAAACCTGGCAGTTTCAGTTGATAAACGACCTGACAACCAAGAACAGCTCGAACCGTTCTAGGAGCACGCTACAGAGCAGGAACATCACTCCTTGACGAAGTTACCGATGAGATGCAAGGTTTATATGTAAATAACTATATATTGCATGAACGGGCTCACATTTGTCGCGGCACATCTGC
The DNA here is from genome assembly GCA_013623725.1 of Fusarium robinianum. Classification (NCBI taxonomy): domain Eukaryota; kingdom Fungi; phylum Ascomycota; class Sordariomycetes; order Hypocreales; family Nectriaceae; genus Fusarium; species Fusarium robinianum. The sequence continues at coordinate 10,092 of JABFFI010000580.1, read as the reverse complement.
ACACCTCATAAACTCCCAGAAACCAAGTCCCAGAGGACAAACGCCGTGCCACGCTGTATTGGGCCCCAGAACCGTACTCCACCCGCTTTGCTGACAAGGCAATTTAAAAGAAAAGAGTAGTATAGTATAAGAAGTGTATGTTTCAGGGAATGGCATTAGGCTAGGTAGACAGCAGAAGCGTCAGCCTGGTTGTTCTCCTGGCTCCCTTGGAGGTCGATCCCTCGGGTCTCGTGGCTCCTGGCGATGCGTGTCCGTTTGGCCCACGAGATGATCCGGGGCGCCATAGAAGCCGTGCATCTCCTCGTTGACGATACTCAGTGGGCTCTGCCCTAGGGATTCGCTCCGAGCCCTCTGGCCGCTGCGTCTGCGCTGATGCGTCATCGGTGGTCGGGTCGTCGACACGCTTGTGTTGCTCCCCACAGATCGACGTCTCTCATCGCGTGGAAATGCCACGGATGAAGGGGAGCTAGGCAGCTCCGGCACATATGGAGCAGCTTCGAGTTCAGCGGCGATAGAATGTTGCACAGTGCCTGGAGCGCCGTCCGAGTTTTCCGAACCAGTGCTATGACTTCGAACGTGGGCGTATCCTCCATGAGAGTCGCTGCTCGATCGGTTCCTTGAAGACCCTGTGAACCTGGAGATCTGGCTGAATCTTTGTTCAACATTGGGCACTGCGCCAAAGTAATCATCGCGATTGGCCGTCGCGTCAAAGCTGGGATGCCTGCTAGTCCCGGCGCTGCCTGCTACAGGCTGATATCCGTCGACGCCGGCGTTGGGTGTGTGATCGTTTACACTGCGGTCTGGGCTGGCGGGGCCAAGAGGCGAGGCGCATGTCGACTCTGGCGGTGGATTTGGTGGTCTTGTGGGTGGTAGGAATGGATGAGCACTGTAGAGGTCGGCTTCGGAGTCGGTCGGCTTGAATTCCCTCGTGGGTGCTCTCGGTTTCGATTTGTCGGATTCTTTAGAGGCTTTCGATGTGACGGCTTCGACCACCTTGTTGAGGTGGCGGATGATGATAAAGGCTGCTACCAGGACGATGACGAGGAATGCCACGGCCCCTCCGACAATGCCGATCAGTGCGCCTGTCGAGAGGCCTCCATTCGAATTATCATCGTCGTCGTCGTCATCGGATGCTGATGATGATGGAGACACTTTCGGCACGCTGGAGGGAAACTGCTTAAGAATATACTGGTCTCTATTGTTGCCGCCCGAGTCAACTGTGGCGAGGTGAGAGGGATCGTCCGGGGTTTTGACAGTCTTGTAAGCCGTTTCGTATGTTGTCCGGCTCCCGTCTTCTGTTGTGGTCACTACCATTGTTGTAGTGATGGTAATGGGGTCGGTAAAGTAGCACTGGTTCACGGCACAAGCCATCCCGTCTGGGCAGCAGCCATAGCTGAGTGAGGCCGCGCAGAGATGATGGCTTTTTGGGCATGCGTATGTGTATGACGATCCGGATGGGACAACACAGGCATCTGCTGTCTCGCAAATATAGCCATCTGGACAACATCCCACTGTTACAAGTCAGCCTGCATTCCCTACCAGACAGCCTGAAGATTGAAAACAACTAACCACCATAGACAGGATCGCAGTTATACCAGCCGACAAGGTTTCCGCATGTGGATGGGCCTTTCGTAGTCGCATAGCAACTCTCCTTCGCGCATTCGTAGTTATCCGGGCAGCATCCGCCATCTAGACTCGAGGGGCAGAGCTTCATGCTCGTGCCACAGACCGGTTCTTCATCCCGGCGACCCAGAACCGCCTTGTCTGTAACCTGGGCCCTTTTTTCAATTCGGTGGACTCCATCAAGCCTCTTGAACTCGGCCGCCTCGATATTGATGGCCCAGATGGCGGCCACCAGCGAGGCGACGCACGAACGACACCCCCAGGCTGTCATATCAAGTGGTCATCGAATGTGCGGAGCGGGTGACGTCGCTGGGGCAGGTCGCAGGCCGCGAGGCCGATAGGCGGCGTTGACGAAGCCGTAGAAGGTCGCGTCAATTCGAGGGATGGTTTTCGGCGTTGCGAAGTAAGCAGGGCAATGCCTGTCGTTGTCGCCGTCGTCGTGAGGGGATCCGGCGGGAGGCGTTACGGGCGTCGCTCAAGGCCCTCGAGAATATCGATGTCGAATATTGCTTCCAGCAACAAGTTTGCGGAGGGGGAGAAGGGAGGAAATCGAGGACGGAAATTGAATGAGGTGAGAAGATTACGAAATGGCAGCAACGGAGGCTTAAGGGCCCTGTCATCCACGTCCGGGGTGATGCTTCGCCACGGGCCAGCAGCTCCAGCAGGCTCCTGGAACGAATGGATAGCCCACCGCTCCTATAGGGCTGAGCGATAATGGAATCCACCGAACCGTCCACGCGGATCCCTTTTGTGGGAGGGAGGATTGATCGGAATGTGCGCCCAACTCTGTTAAAAGGAAAGGAGTATGGATATTTTCCCGTATTTGGAAAATCCTCTGATGGAAGCCGTATCGCGAATCACGGAGTCGGGAGAATGAGGGTCACCCAGACCCTGGACACATCTGACAACGCGAGACCGCCCATGGGTTCAGGGAGGGTCTCGAAAGAGGAGTGAGCAGTAAATGCTTCGCAGCTCATCAAACCAAAGAGTGGGAACGCCGAGCTTAGACAACACCAACGTAGTAGCCTGGGGGGCGAGAGCCTCAAAAACAGCACCAGAGACAGGTCAAGGAGGAGGCTCAGACCATGCAGAATTGCGCCGTCGCTGGCTTCGCCAGTTGCTTGCGCCCCAGTGCATTGTCGGAGTATCGAGTCGCAGTAGCGGCCCCCAAATTGGTGCCGACAACCCTCCACGTTAGGGTCCCATCCTGGTTCTTGATGCCGCAGCTCCGGACCGACAACGTAATCCGCGTCTCCTGGTATCATTGGTTAGCAATGTTCGCATCTGGCAGCCTCTGGGACAGACAGTGTATGCGCGTCTCCTGGTACTATTGGTTGACGAGCGCAAGCCTGACAAACATTTGCTACGGTGGACAGCTCGGCACTGCAGTTGAGAGGGCATTGCTACCGTGGCGGTTATTCAGAGGTCCCATTCGTCCTGTCGCTGGACCAGGCTACGAATAAAATGGCCCAAGAGAACTAGGGCCCGAGACACCAAGCCGGTAGTCGATCGAGGGGGTCTCGGTCGGCGTGGGGTGTTGGGCGAGACTAATGATGGAAAGACGGTTCGTGGACAAAGGGCGTCAAGAAGGGAGCGAGAAACGGTCGGTTGAGATAAACTCTACCCAAGATACGAGGCGGCGGCCTCTTCCGTGTCAGGTGACTGAAACCTAGTTGTCAAACGATCACTGAACTACAAACATCAACATCTTGAGGATGGACTCTCGAGACGCTACACAACCATGGGCGACATCATCTCAATGCGAAAATACTTGAGAAAAAAAAAAGGCTGAAAGACGCTAAATGCCCTTCCTGGTCAAATTGTGCAGGGATATCAGTCGCTATGGCTCTTATTGGCAGTAGTCGCCGCTGTTAAAGCCGAGCTGTCACAGAGATCATCTCACTCATTTTAACCCTCCCCTCGTCCTCTTTCTCCGACATGAAACAGCAAGCATACCAAAATCAGGCTCTGAACCGAAATGGTGGGAGCTAGTGACGGCCAAGTCTCCCAAAATAGATCCGTGGAGGGGGGTGGCCTCTCGGCCTGACTGGTTCCAATGCGAGATGCCTGGTGAGAGGGAACTTTGGACATTGTCCAGCCAGCCTCGACGACCTTTTGGCAATCAAATCCGTTCGTCACTGTGGAGTGCGCTGCTCCAGGATGGAGGCGCCACTTGACAAGCCACTGGGAGCCTGCTTCGTTGCCCGCGAATTGAACTGCCGATTTTCTATCTGGGCGGCTACTGGGCTCAAGGGGGCCAGGGAGATGGGATGGCGCATGCGTACCTAGGTAGTTCATCCTTTTCCAGCCTCTCACCACGGTGAAAGACAACCGACGATGAGAAAGTGCGGTGAGTGTCTGTTGCGAGAAGCGGCCCAGACATCCCGGCAGTCCAGACATCTCAGCGGCCCAGACATTCCCTGTGAGTGGGAACGAGGAACCAGCAAGAGGCCGCCGTTCTGCATCACGAGGAGATTGATTTGTGCCGCAGTAAAAGCATCAAAAATCACAGCGGCTCGCTCATTAGCCCAAATCGCGTCAGCGTGGCGGTCGTGTGCCGGACCCAGGCTGGATGGAACCTGTTCAAATACCACGTGAAGGCTGGGGGGCTTGTGAGAGGCGGACGGATGACCTCAGCATTGGGACTGCTGCGAAAAGGCCTCCGTGCTGTGAACAATAGAATCGTTCTCGAACAACGTGTTTTCTCCGGAGCCTCTGCAATCGACTCGAAGAACGGAGACGCTTCGGCCCGGCTGCAAACCCGCGCACCTCTAGATTTTTGGTTATGACTCCCATTGATTGTCGGGAACAAGGACTTGATAAACCCCTTCGAGGGATAGATTTGGCTTCTTCGTTCTCGCCTCTCTCGTCCTGTCTCCTCCACAACACGATGTACAATAGGTTATCGTTTGTCACTTCGGCATGATCTCTCGTTGGCCATGTCGCCCTGGCAGCTTTGGGCATCAAAGACCCTGAGCAATGGATATGGGTAGTGGTCGCTTCGATTCCAACCCACGGGTGGCTTGGAGTTTTATACGTACCTGCCAAATACCTACACAAACCCAGCAACAGCCGTAAGTGCCAGGCCAGCCTTGCTAAGTACCATACCTCGAGACACGGATGTCAACTTGGGTGTGTGTGGGTCAGATCGTTATCTTCCACGAAGCTATTCGGAGAGCTTGCGTCGACCTCTCTGGGATTCCCTTCAAGGCCCAGAAGTTGCGTGGTCTCTTGCGTGAAATCTCGAGGCAAACCAGATTGATTGAGCGAGTGTGGCCCTAGCGTTTCCTTGATAGTCTTCAACCTCGAGGTTGCGGTTTGATACGCCTTACTGTGAAAGACTCAAGTCGATCATGCGCATCGTTCGTTGGTGTATTCCGTAGCTTGCGGCTTCTCCCGACGAGCCACGTGAGAGACTCGCCCCGCCTCCTGCAACTGGGCCCTCCCTCTGAGTGGGTGGTTGGTTGGTTCGTTGTTCCTTCCTCAGAGTCTCACAACAAGGAGTCTATCTGCGATAGACTTTTTAAACACGAAATTATAGACAGGTAAGGTAGATTTCAACTACTAGATACCTACCTACCTACCAAGTATTGGCTCTTCTCGGCTACTACTTGCGGGCACTCTTCCTCAGGGGAAATAAATATCTTTCAACCATCTATAACTACCTAGGTTGGATATCTTGTCAACACCCGGCCTCTGTTCATTTACCTTCGAGAACCCCCCAACTCCAAGGGAAAGCGCCCGCCCTGTCACCCCAGAACCTTCCCCCGTAACGTAAAAACCTTCCCAGGGGGCTGCAGGGGACCCTCTCCATTCGATCTCTTCAGTGGCCACTCGTGTCCCTCGACCGCCCATAACCCCGCAAGTTAGTGGAACCCCACTTGACCTGACAGGGGAAAGTGGAAAGAATGGTCGAGGGATCCATGACTCTCGCGAGGTCACGATGCTGTGCAGAGATGGGAACTGGGCCTTTTCTGTTGGTGTGCTCTGTGGCATGGACAGAACCATGACGCCCCCATCGCAAGGCATCCAATTTTTGCCAATTCCGTTCTTTGCTCTCTTTCTCTTCCTCGTCTTCTAGTTATTTACCCTTGGCCGACTATGCGCTGAAGACTGGCTTGTGCTGTTGGCAACCTATCTTGCGACAACAAACAGAAGCACCAGAACTACCCCCCCAGATTCAACCCCAGACGCAACTCCAGAATTCCCCCTCAAAGATCATCTTACCTCCCTCTTACACACGGTTACTCCCGGACTTTATTTTCCCCCTCTTTAAGTCCTCTCTCTCGTCCCCCACACAAATCAGCAATCACCAACATCAACTCTCGTCCGACTTCCGGCCGCCGTCCTCTTCTTGTACTACCAACCACCTCCGCTCTCCGAATTCCGATCGCGAAATTGCCACTGCATGGACGACTGAATAAACGGGTGCGGTACTAGCGATCAGACGCAATCTGGTCCTCCCTAGCCAGCCATGAATGATTGTCTATACTAGACGGACGGATGGAAGACGGCGACACATGATCGTTTGATTCCATTTCACCCTTGATCGTATCTCTTCGTTACAACGGGACTTCTCCGTACCAACACCCCCATTATGTTGCTGTTCACCCGACTTGCGCCTCCCAAGATCCCCAAGAAGCGCTCTCGCGCAGGTATGTCGTCCCACATGGAATTGTTTCCCTGCTGAAACCACCGGGTCGCATCTGCTTACATGGGACGTTGAATCGTGGTCTTGCAGGATGCAGCTATTGGTGAGCACCTCCTCCACTCACTTCTTCACGCGGAATTTCGTCACTGACATCATATCTATAACAGCAAAGAAAAGGTAGACCTCAACGATACCTAGCGCTCCAACCACCACATCTAACGACCATCGCGATAGAAGAAGAAATGCGACGAGATCCGACCTGCATGCGCCCGTTGCCAGGAGCGTGGCCAGGAATGCGTCTACGAGCCCGTCCGACCTCGCCAACGCCGCAAGCGCGAACCCACCGCTGATTCTCCTCTCGATACCAACTCCTCCTCCAGCTCAGATCAAGCCGCCCAGTCATCAGATCCCACCTGGCAGTGGAGGCAAGAGACGGAAGAAGCCCCCGAGAGCAAGTTGACCCTCAATGTGAGACCCACGATCACAGAGGCGGTGGAACCCGACATCCTCTCAGTCAAGCCGTCCTTGCCCAGTCCCGTAGACAATATCCTCGCATGGAGCCCGACAGATCTCCCCATCGTCTCGCCGATAGACTCGATAGACTTTCGTTTGCCCACCTTCGAGGACCCCGAAATTATGATTCACCCGACCGAGAACGACCGCGACCAAAACGATGAAGACGATGTTGAGGAGATAGTGCGTCAGGATCCCATCGGCCTGGTCAATATCACCGCCCACACTACTCGAAGCCCTTCCCTCGCCCTTATCGCGCCCGTTCCCGCTCCATCTCCCCGCTTCGAGTTCTGTGCCCCTTCGTTCTCCGAATTCTCCGATCGCACCAGCCGACGCGGGCTGGTAGACCACTTCTGCAACGTGCTATCTCATCTCATCGTCTTTCGAGAAGAACGCGGGAATCCCTTCCAGCAGCTAGTTCTTCCACTATGTCACAACAGTCAGTCGGTCACAAATGCCGTCTTTGCGTTGGCGAGCGCACACCTCGAGTATAGGGGCATCGCCAAGGGGGAAAAGAGTGTCTACTTCCACAACAAGGCTATTCAGGGACTGGCGAGGTTGATTCAGGAAGGGCCAGGCATCAATCGAAATGAATTACTGGCAGCCATCATGCTTCTGGTTTACTACGAAGTGGTAAGTTGTCCCTCTCGGGAGACATGGCAAGTACTGACAGGTCGGCAGCTGGTTCAGAAAGGCCGATCCAACATCGTTGATGGCCATCTTAAGGGCGCCATGAGTATCATGAACCACAACGAGGCGGCGACTGACCCGACTGGCATATTTTTAGAGCGCGTATGTTTTTCTCTGTGGTTTCCCTGGCCATTATTGCTAACTTCGTCACAGGCATTCCGCTTCTACGACGTCATCGCCGCCCTCTCCTTCGGCACAGCGCCCCTTTCCAGCGACCTCGGAGCCCACTATCTCACTCCATTCCCTCCCCTCGACTCTGGAGGCGCAACCTCTCCTCTCAATAGTGTTGATACCCTTCTGGGCATGGCTACCTCCCTCTGGCCCATTATCCACCGGCTCTCGAACCTTGTCGCGCTCAAAGACCAGCTCGACGCGGCAGTTGCACATGGAGAGCTGTCCAAGGTTGCCGTGCTTCGGACTGAGTTTGACATTTCTGCTTCGGCCATAGAGACAGCTCTAAACGAATGGCATCCAGTGCTACCGGAAGACTCCCTCCTTAATCTATCACCTGAAGAGGTTCCACCAGAGCAAGCGTCGGAGAGGGGCCGCCTTCAAAGTATTCTCAACAATGCCCTCGCATATCGTCACTCGGCATTTGTGTACCTATACCGCACCATCTACAGCTACTCCCGCAACCACCCGATCATTCAGCGCCACGCGCATGTCAGTTTGACTCATTGTGTCGGAACAGTTAGCAATGCCGGCCCAATGGGCGCCCTCCTCTGGCCACTTTTTGTTGCGGCCTGCGAGGCGACGACCCTCACAGACCGAGACCTAGCGCGCCAGGCATTCGTGGCAATCGATCGCCGACAGGGCATGACGAATATTGAGAGGGCGTGGTGTATTGTACAGGAGGTTTGGCGACGTGCTGACGAGGCGGAGATGACGCAGCAGGAAGAGGAAGCGATGATGATGGGTGTCAGAAGCGGGGGCGACCTCTGGAGGAAGGTGAGCGAAGATATGGGCGTTACGATCGTTTTTGGATAGAGAAGGGGGGAGTTATGCTACGACAGGCGACGAGAGCGATACCCGCCCAGCACACCAAAAAAAAGCTGGGACACAATGGAGTTATGAAAAGCGAATCAAGGATTTCTGGGCTGATACGAAGCGGGTTGAATTGGCGTCGAAGTGTATACGTGGATGAATAGCTTGGGTTTCAGGGACGGGGTTGGCAAGCTGTATTTATTATGGATTTGGGAAGTCGGTCTATTGTGCCATATCATATATCTTGACGCATCACAATGAGCGCAGACTAGGTAGTTAGTGTATGGCAATCTCGGGTCTTGTGTTGGTCTGTCCCCGCTTTGGGGCTAAAAGTCCTGAGCAGTTGGAACTACAGCCGACTTGGAAATGCCGACATGAGGACTAACGTGTCTACCGTGTGTCCATCTACCGGCGACTCCCCATGAACTGAGTTCCCCCACAACTAAGTAGGTACGCGGCGAGCCCTCGTCCGCTCCGTACTTCAATGGACTTGCACCCATCTGGTATAAAGCGAGCCAGTACCGCTTCGAATGGCTTTCCATTGATCTTCCTTCAAATGCTGATGGGCGAAAGCCAGCAGAAACAAGGTCGGACTCAACAGCAGGGGCTATGCATAATGATCTGCATGGGCATTGCAGGTGACTCTTAACTTACTTCGCAGGTACGATGAGAAGCCTTGGTACGTCTATCTATGGACGTCTTTCCCTGAGATGTAATATCCATGATCAAGATGGATCGGCCTGTGGCTGTCGACATGCCATCACTGAAGCTCTTAAACCCCCTGAAGCTGAGTCTAGATCTACCGTACTCCGTACCAGAGATCGAGACAAAGCCACAGGAACGAAACTGTGTGAAGGGACTCCGCGGTTGTGGGTGCCAAGCCAAGCTACCATGCACTTGGGTGACAACTGTCATGCACCCTGTCACTCACGGCGGAGGAGGCCGGCACCAGCCCCGGATGGTTCGGCGTGGCTGCCGTCTGGGACAATCCTTGAACGCCATCTCAAGCCCTCTCATCCCTTTTTTTTTCTTCTTGTGCATCCCGGGTTTCAGCTCTTCTCCGAGATGATGAGGGCGCCTCCACAGACTAGCGATACACGTGGTGAACGTTGAAGTGTGCCCACCGAAGGTACTCCTCAGCCTTCTACTAGAAGAGGATAGGAAAGGCACGAGAAGAGGATCAACATTCGTTTCTTTTTTTCCCCCCACGAACGCCTCACATGGATATTTGTTGGTAGACCCTTGCGTTTTCTGATCTAGTAGAAGGAACTCGGAGACCTTGTGCTGAATAACTGGGCGAGGAGGGCGATGAAGACGAAGAGAGGGGAAGAAGCAAAGATTGTTGCGCAGTACATACGAAGCATGTATTGGGCGGCGCCGGGTGTTCGGGAGACGGGATCCATGCAGAAGATTGAGCGACTCCTATTGGGCGTTGAGTGGCCTGGCATCTTTCCCCGCAAAATGACCTCCAGTGTTTACTCTGTACCACCGCACCACTTTCCTAACTAGGTAATCCGGACAATATGGGGCATGAGAGGAGTACGAAGGAGGTACCTACCGTGCCTACCTCCACAGATGGTCAGAGATTGGACTTGCACCATTTTAGCTGGAGGGGGGGGGGGCGGGGGGGG